>PVKY010002232.1:0-26685 GCA_004027775.1 Bradypus variegatus | reverse complement strand
TGTGTCCACCCCACCAGGGCCCGTGACAACCCCCCAAGGGCCCACGCCCCCTCCTGGCTGTGCTCTGGGTGATTCACAGACCTCCCAGCAAGCTTGGGGACCCAGATCCCGCCTGAGAGTCCCGCTGGGCCCTGCGAGCCTCCTGGCCGCATCCCTGAGGGCCTTCAGCGTCCCCTTCCTGGACCTTTTCGCCCCGTGGGAGGCCGCCGGTCCTCCCTGTCTCACAGAGGCAGGGCTGAGGCTCCTCAGCGCCCACATCCAATCCAAGCCACTCCGCCCTCAGCTTCCAGGACCAGGGGGATCTTTGAGTGCTGCACCCCCCACACTGTGGCACTGGGCCTGTGTCCACCTCCCTGTCGTATCCTCCCACAGCGGCACGCAGGGTGGTCATTGGCCCCGGGACACCCTGGTGAGCTGGAGCGGAGGCTGGGGAGGCTTGTTCCCCCAGGGCACAGCCTGCGCCTGCCCCCCCTCCTCACAGTCATGCAGGTGGACGCAGTTCCATGTGAGTGTAAAGACCAGGTCCTGGTGCCCTGGCCACCATGGGGCCAGGGGATGAACAGATGCCCACATGATGGGGGAGCAGAGGGAGCAGCCCATGCTGAGCCCCACCCCCCGTGCAGCGGGGCACTGCCCTCCCATCCCACTGGGGCACACACTCTCCACAGGGGCTGTAGGTGGGCTCCCGGAAGGGGGCCTGTGCCTCCCCCACCCGGTAAGAGTTTCCTGCCTCCCTGAGTGAGCCGCTTGCTGTCTGGGTGGAATCCATGGGGGCTGGCAGGGCGGGCCTGGCCAGCTTTGGGGCAGGGGTGAGTGCCCTGGGCAGGGGGCAAGGGAAGGGCCGCCATGTGGGGGACCGCTCCCTGCTCGGGTGGGGTGGGGTCCGCAGACAGGTGTCTGAGGTGATGGAGGTCTGCACTCTCCATGAGAGGCCCATTGTTCTCCCGTGTCCGAGGGCATGTCTGGTGTCTGCGCTGGGAGTTTTGGGGTGAGTGGATCCCTAATTCCTCAGACATGATTTGGGGATGGAGTGCAGGTGCTGGCTGGGCATAAAGGGGCTGGGGCGGATGCAATGGCAGTTCCCCATGTGACCAGCAGAGGGCGGAGGAGGGTGGCCTGCAGCTTGGTGGGGAGAGGGGTGAGGGGAGGCTGCGAGGGCTCCCAGGGGCCTCGGCGTACCCCCCACCCCAGCTCAGGAGTGAGAGGGAGTGGGCTTTAGGGTGTCCAGCATCTGGGACACACAGAGGGCACATGCTCCAAAGTGAATGAGACAGTTGGGGGACTGCAGTCCCCCAGTGCCCCCCAACTCCCTTCTGAGGTACAGCCCTCGCAGATGGGTGGGAGCAAAGCCTGCCCTCAGCCTTCAACCTTGGGACACTTCCTTCTCCTCGGTCAGCACACAGGGCCAGGTCAAGGGCAGGAAGTGACTGGCAGGCTTTCCCATAGGCCGTTACCACCGGGGAGGGTGGGGGCTGGCAGCCCTGTCCCCGGCCTCTCTAAGTCCCGCAGGCCCCTCTTCCTCTCCCACCCCCCCAGCACCCTGCCAGCTGGGACCCGCCAGGAGTCCCAGGGAGCTCCATATCCCAAAACAGGCGCTGCCACAGCCCAGACACCCCTCCCCTGAGAACGAAAGCCAGGGCCTGCGAAACACACACCTTTGCCCCGGCTGAGTTCCTGGCCGCTCTTCCCGACCACGGCTCTCCGCCCACCTCAAGCTTTGGCGCCAAGGAGGGCTCTCTGATAGGGTGCCCTTGGTGGAGGTGAAGGGAAGTGGGGGGTGAGGCAGGCCACAGCGCTGGGGAGGGTGGCCCAGGCCCAGGGAGAGGCCCACGGTGGGGGGGTGGGCCTGTATGAGAAGCACAGAGGCCGCACGGCCACTCCCAGACAGCTGGGGGGCATGGAATCGGGGGCCCCCACTGCCTCTGCACAGACTCCACACACAGGGCATTCCTGGTTTGTTTCTTTACTTGCAAAATACCCCCTCCCCGGCTGGACTACAAGTTGCCAAAAGCCCAGAATGAGCTGGTTCAGGGGTGCCCTGGGCCCTGCCCCCAGCCCCTCTCAGCCTTGTGCCCAGGAGAGCTAGAGACCCCCCAAGATTTGTGGAAGGTGGAGAGGGGCTTAAGCAATATGGCTGTCTCTTCTTATTAACTGTCCCCCCTGCTCTCTGCTCTCACCTCCTCCTCCCCTAAATGCACCCACCAGCCTCTGCCTCCAGGCAGCCTCCCCAGCCTGGCCTGCTCCACCCTCACCCGCTTCCTAGCCTCTGAGCCCCATGGGGGCCGGATGCCCAGTGGTTTTATTTTGACATCTGGCCCTGCCACCGCCCTTGCCCGCTCCCAGCCAGCCCCTCCTGGCCGCAGCTTAGGCCCGGAACCAGCCCTCAAGGTCCTCGTAGACCTGGGCACGGGGCAGGTGGGGGTAGTGGGTGCAGATGGCGCAGAAGCGTTCTCGCCAGTCAGCCAGGAGCCGCACGCGGAGCTGGTCCCGCCAGGCGAAGAAGCTCCTGTAGCGCGTCTCGTTGATGCTGGTGAGGAAGGCGGCCAGCTGGTGGGCCGAGCTGAAGTCGTCCACGTGCACGAAGGCGTCGGGAGGCACCACGGCCTCGTAGGTGGCCCGCGGGGGCCCCAGCACCACGGGCACGGCGCCAGCCACCAGCGCGTTGCGCCAGAACTTTTCGGTGATGTAGTCACGGTGCTGGGAGTTCTCAAAGGACAGGTAGAAGCGGTAGCGGGCCACGGTGGGCAGCAGGCAGTCGGCGCACAGGGGCCGCCTCGTGGCACGGCCGAACACGTCCACCGGCAGGTGTGGTGCCAGCTGCCGGTACAGCCGCACCCGCTGCTGCTGCTCCCGAAAGTTGCTGACCACCCAGGCGGCCAGGCCACTCTTGGCAGGCAGTGGCGGTGCAGGCCCTGTGCGGGGCTCCAGGCGGCCGTAGGGCACAAAGATGTCAGAGTCACGCCGGTAGCTGAGCACCCAGTTGAAGATGCCGCGGAGGTGGCGGAGGCTGTGGGTGTGGCTGGGCGACTCCAGGGAGGCCCACACCCAGGGCTGCCCGCGCGGCCGTTGGGCCAGGGGCAGCCGCACCTGCCGGGTCTGCAGCTCGCGGTGGTGGAAGACCACGACGTCGGCGCTGGCCAGCAGGCTGCGGTTGGCACTCAGGCGGCAGTGGGCCACGCCATAGCGGGCACAGGTGTTGCTGGGCAGCTCTGGGGGCCGGTTGGTGAAGGGCCAGTGCCAGACAAGAATGGTGAGCATGGGCCGGGGTGCCGGGGGTCCCCCGGGGGCCAGCCCAGACAGCTGCAGGAACCAGATGGCCGCCAGCAAGGCCGCCCCGGCCAGGCCCCAGCACGGCCAGGAGGCCCCTGGCCCCCGGGCAGGGTTGTACCCTGGGTGGGAGGAGAGACAGGGTCACCCTCGGGCGGACTCAGGGGCACCCCCGACCCCCTTCGCCCACCCTTGCCCCTGCTCTGCCCACTGCCCCGTGCAAGAGAGGCTCACCAGTGTGACTCATCCAGCGCCACCCTCCGCCACGGCTCCCGGAATCAGATACCAAGAAATCTGGGCTCCCCGACCACAGCAGCAGCCCGGCAGGAACCCTGAAATCACAGCACGCCCACACGCCCAGCCTCTCATCTGCCCAAGGCGGGGAGCAGGGGCACCTGCCCACAATGCCCTGCCCTGCCCCGCCCTGGAGGTGACCTTTGACATGAACCACCATCCCCACACCCCTCCCCCTCTAGTTTTGGCTGCTGGGGACAGAGGTCGTGGTTATGGTTGGAAGGATATCAAGTGGCAGCCCCAGGTGATGATAGCCCTGGGCCTGCTCCTGCTGGTCCCTGGAGAGGCTCAGAGATGACCAACCGGGGGCCCCCAGAGCCATGGCAGCTCCTCCCCAGAAGGGCAACCCCACGGGTGCCGAGGGCCCCGTGACCATCCACCACCCTGGCTGCGGTGCCTGGGACAGGGCAGGCCAGCCTCCCCCAAGCTGGGGTACCACATCCCCCACTCACTGCCTGCGCAGCTCCACCGGGGGCGCCCAGACCCCACGGCTCCCGAATGCATGGTGCTCGGCGAGCTTCAGGAGGCTGAGGTTTCTCCACCCGCCCTACCCTGCGGCCTCCAGGAACCGCTTCATCCCCAAACAGATCCAGAGAGGGGGTCCACGGGGGGTCATGAGCATGTCCATTCACTGCAGGTGCAGGCTTACGTCCCCGATGGGCAGATGGGGCAGGGGCCAGCGCACATTCTCTCTGTGTCCACTGAAGACCCGCGTGGCAGGGTGGTCCGAGGGTCCCGGGTGGCAGGGAGAGCTGCTGGGAGCAGCAGGGGGCTGGGGACGGACAGGGCCCTGTGGGGCTCCAGGTCACTTCCTCCGGCCACAGCTGGGCTGGGAGCGGGGCAGGGGGGCTTTCCAGGCTGGAAAGGGAAGTCGCCGCTGTGTCCCTGACGCAGGCGGGCAGGGGGCTGGCCTGCTCCAGGAAGGACAAGGCACAAGTCCAGGCGCCTCTGCATCTCCTTGGGCTGCCCTGGGGGCCCCCCCAGGCCTGACAGCCAGTTCCTTCCCCTTTTGTTCTGGCCACGTGGCCTGCAGATACAGAGGGCTGTGCAGGTCAGGCTGCGGGTAGCCTTCAGGGCCATGCACTGGGCAGCCCAAGGCAGGGGACGGTCCTCAGATTGGCTGAGGGGGTGGCCTCATCCAAGGGAACTGTCCTGGTGATGCCCTACCCTCTCCCCCTGCATCCTGAGGGGCCAGGCCCGGTCAGGTTCCCGGAGGCCCTAAGGAGCCCCAGCCAGGCCTGAGCCCCTGGCCACCCTAGAGGGCCTGACCCTCCACGTGCCCATGAGCTCCTGCTGCACCAGAGGATGGGCCAATGGCAGGGGCGGGCCTGGGGCAGACCCTGGGGGGCAGCAGGGAGAAGGAAGTTCAGATGAGAGGCTGTTGGGACCCCCAGGGCTCCCAGGCCTGGCGCCTGAGCTGCGGTGGGGAGCTTGTGCAATATCTGACGGGAGCCGTTGGAAAACCTCGGGCCCACCACAGCCAGCACCGGCCCCAACCAGGGGCAACCCCAGTCCCTCCAGGGCACCTGGCTTTCGGCCCCCAGCTTTCGGCCCCAATTCTGGCACCTCTTCCTGGCAGGGCAACCCCAGAGCGGCCACACCCTGGCTGTAGGGCTCCTTCACCCCATCCCTCCTCCCTGTGGTGGGCTCAGTGGGTGGGGCGAGGGGCCACAGGAAGACGTGACCCTCCCGTGGCTCTCCAGGGACCTGGGACTGCTGATAGGGTTGCCATCCTTCCTGTTTGTGCCGCCACAGACCCCGCTGCCCTCACACCCGCCCTTGGCCTCACTCCTCCGGCAGCCCAGACTGCTCCCTTGTTAGGTGCCAGGTCATGGGAACCTGCCGGCTGGGAACGTGGGGCCCAGGGCTTGGCCCAAATGTGGGTCAGAACGAAAGGCTTTCAGAGGGAAGAAAAGGGAGTGAAAAGCATGAGTCAGAAGCGAAAGTCGGGGCCTCATCCTGCCATCCCACCCCCCCTTCCCCCGTCCTGACTCATGGGACTCCCTCGGACGCGGGTGGGAGCTCCCACCCAGGGTTCCACAGCCGGCAGCGTCGCGACCGGGAGCTGCAGGGACAACCCCGAGGGCCCGCCCGGCGGAGGTGGTCCCGCCACTGGCGGCTGCTCCCCCGCGGCAGCATCTACGGCGCAGGTGGGTGACAAGCGCAAGCCCCGCGCGGGCGGGACGCGGAGGTGCACCGCGCGCACCCCCTGGCGGCTATGCCCAGAGCCGCCGAGCCGCCGCCAGTGGCCGCGGGGACCGGAGTCAGCGCAGAGTGTTCTCAGCAAGAGTAGGGCTCAGGGCTCAGGGCACCCACCCGCCTCACCCAGGAAGGTGATGTACAGGAGACAAGGGCCTCGGAGGCTGGGAGGTTGCCCGGGGGCTCAGCCGAGGGGCAGCCCAGGTCTGGGAGCACAGGAGTGGGGGTCCTGCCAGCTCATAGGACCAGGTGTGGCCCAGTAGGCTGCTCAAGCCCACCCTTCCCACCCTGGATGTTGGCAGCACCCACGTCCCTGTCGAGAGGGCTCCAAGGACCCACTCATCATGCCCCGAAGCTTGCTCCCCAACAAGGGTCTGCCCGGCCTACTCCTCCAGCTCCTTGGCTGGGGGCGGGTGGGAGGCTGGGAATCCGGGCCCACCCACCCACGCACCCTCCCACCCAGGCTGGCAGGAGGGCAGGTGGTCTGCACGGCAGTGGGAGGGCATCACCTTCTCACTTCTGAGGGGCTTGGTCTGCATTCGTGGCAGGAAAGGACTTATCCCCAGGGTGCGAGCTGGACTGGGGGCAGCTTACGCTCAAACATCCCAACATCCAAACTGGTGGGGACCCCAGGGCCTCTGCTGGGGAGTGGGGCGCTCCGACCGTGTGCTGAGCTGGAGAAGTTTGCAGAACCTGCCATGCTGGGCTTAACCCGGCTCTGGGCTCCCTCTCTGGGGAGGACGGGGAAGGCCGGGCAAACGGGACTGTGGCTGCCTGGCCGCCTCCTCACCCAGGGCGGGTGCCTGTGGAGCCACAGGGCCCTAAGCCCAGGAGTGACTTCGCCCTGTGGGCTACAGGAGGAAGGACACGGATATCAGCCTTCTAGGAGCTCGCCATAGCAAGGGGCTGGCTTTGTCTAAACTGGCCTGCAGCCCTTTGACACCAGAAAAGCTGGGGGCCCCCCACCAGGGTGATTAGCAGCCTAGCCTCCCTTGGGGGTCTCCCCTGCCTGGAGGACCCCAGCCCCTGGCCCTGGCCTGCCTGACTCCTCACTTCCTTACAGCTGCAGCTGAAAGGGGGGGTCTCTTCTGGCCAGGGCCTCAGGGAGTGGATAGTGGGGACTCTGGGGCAGGTTGGGGATCCTCAAGAAGATAAAGACACTGAGTGGCTGCTCTCAGCGCCGGGGTCAGGCTGGGCCCGGGGCAAGGCTGCCTCCTCTGAGGACCCCAGCTGCTGACCAGCGGGCTCCACAGGGGGCCAGGTGGCGGGCGGGGCCCTGGCAAGGAGAGCAGGACCTACCAGGGACCCTGCACTGCCCTTCCCGGGGCTTCAGTGGTAGGCAGAGCCCTGGCCAGGGGTCTCTCCAGCCGCCCACCCGTGTCTCCCCAAGGCTGCTTCGGGGTGAAACATGCACACTTGACTCCGTGTACACCCAGCTGGGACCAGGGCTGAAGTTGCGGCAAAGCCCCTCATTAATGGCCCAGGCCGAGAGGCCGGGACTCTGTGGAAATGGGCCAGAGCTAGGCATGAGCTGGGATCTTTTGGAGGAGAAACTGGCCTGCCCCATCATTCTGGAGCCAGTGGGGGGGGGCTGACCCTGGATCCCCTTGTGAGCCTCCTGGCCCTGGGCTAAAGCCAGCACGAGAGAGAGCCCGGCCACTGTTCACCCTCGAGGCTTAGCTTGGTTTTCTCAGGAAGAGGCACGCGCCCTCTCTCCCAGAGGTGTGCACGCACCTGCCCTCGCCACCCCGCCCCCACCCCACACAGGGTCCCAGCTCCATGCACCTGTCTCCTGCCTCCCACACCAGTGCCTAGGGGGAAACTGAGGCTGCCAGCTGGGGGTCAGGAGCTGAGAGCCAGAGGAGCCTTCCAGGCCCAATGGGCTCTGACCCCAAAACTGCCTGCTTAGGACAAATTATTAGCTCCAAGCTGGGATGATCCCCAGCCTGCCCCTTCTGCGCTCTCAAGGACCTACCTGCCTGTCTCAAACCCACCTGTCCTGCCCACGTCAGGCATGTCTCCACCCATCCCGAAGTTCAGTTCCCCGGAACCCGAGCCCCACTCCAACTGCCACCCAGGGGCTTCTGAACTCAGTCCCTTCTCCCTGTCTCATTCTGTGCCAGGCCCTGCTGCTTCCCGGAAACCACTCTCCCCAGCCCTCCCTCGTCTGGACCCCACGGTGCTGCGGGGCTGCTGGGTGCCCACGGGCCTGTGGCCCCAGGGGCTTCTGCCTTACATGCTGTGATTCCACCCCCCCCACTCCAGTGGTCCACATTCAACACCCACATCCTGTCCCCATGCTCCCCCCTGCCCTGGGTGGGCTGGTCTGACGTCACCCCACTCCAGCTCTTTTTGTCACATAAGGGACATGGGGTCTCCCAGGAGTGTTGTCACTCCGAGACTGGCCTGACCCTACACTGCAGTCCCCTGTCCCCCACTTTCGGGTAGAAGCCTCAGAGGAAAGGAATAAAGGACAGGTCCCCCGGGTTTGTGACAGAATAAGGCCTCCTCACCCTCCTCCCCCACTGAGGACCCTCCCAAGCAGGGCCCAGGGGTGCCCTGAAGGCCCAGGTACCAGGGCCCCCCAGTGGGGAAAGACCTTAGGATGAACCCACACACAGACCAAAGGTTTGAAATGTACTTTTAATTGGCTTGTCTCCAAACCCCCGTCCCTGCCTGGTCTCGAGGGCCCACCTACCCCCTCCAGTTCGGGGCCGGACCCCAAATGGAGGCGCAAACGGGGCACAGAGGACCTCCCCGGCACTAGGGGCGGCCCCGGGGCCCAGCGCCCCCGCGGGAGGGCGCGCCGCGCAGGGGAGACGCCGGGCCCTGTACCGCCCCTACCCGGCGGCCATGCGGTCCTCGGCTCACTGCAGCGGGGAGTCATCAAACAGCGGGTTCCGCACCTCCATCTCCCCGGTCTGCGAAGGCGAGCGTCAGGCGGGCCGGGCGGGGGTCCCCGGAAGGGCCGGCAGCCCCGCCCTCACCCCGCGGCGCCACTCACCGGGGCCAGGCCGGGGCACTCGTACACCGTGAAGTCGCCGTCTTCGTTCTCCTCGCCCGACGACGCCGAGTCCAGCTCCTTAGGCGGCTCTTTATGCCTGCGATGCGGGTCAAGTCGGGGGAGAGAACCCTGGTCCGCCCGCACCCTCCAGGTCGCCCTGGGCCCCCGGGGTGGGGACGGCCGAGCCGGGTCCCGAGGGTCGCGGGGCCCACTCACCGCTGCAAGCAGAGCATCTGCTGCCGCTGGTGCTGGTAGTGGAACATCTCGGCGCTGTGCGCCAGCCGCTGGTCGCCGGGCTGCGGGGGCGGGAGTCAGCCGGCGGGGCGGGGCCGGCGGGGGAGGGGTCAGCCGGCGGGGCGGAGCCGGGTGTGGGCGGGCGGAGCCAGGGGCGGGGCGGAGCCAGGTGGGCGGGGCGGGGCCGATACAGGGGGCGGGGCGGAGAGCCAGCCGACTGGGGGCGAACCCGGGTCGTGCGAAGTCAGCCGGTGGGGGCGGCCCCGGGGGGAGAGCGGGGCGGCCCCGCCGGGCGGGGGCGGGGGTCACGCACCGAGATCCCGGGCTGCGCGGGGGGGGCGGGCGCCGGCGGGGCCGCGTAGTCGGCCTTCTGCGTCAGGCGGGTCTGTCGCCGCAGCCTGCGGGCGGGGAGCGTGAGTCCCCGGCGCCCGCCCCCGCCCGGCCCGTGCCGCCCGCCTCCGCCGCGCTCACCTGCACCAGCAGAGGGCGGCCACGGCGAGGGCGGCCGCGCCGGCCACGCAGCACGCGGCGATCAGCACTGCGGGGGAGGCGGCAGTGAGGACCAGCCCCCCCCGGGCGCGGCCCCCGCCTCCCCGCCGCCGCGCCGAGACCTACCGAGGGCCAGGCCGTCGCCGCGCCCGCCTCCGGGTTCCAGCGGGGACATGTGCACCGGCTCGGTCGACACGGAGGCGCCCAGGGAGGCGCGCGGCGTGGGGGTGGGGGCTCCAGGGGCGGAGGGGGCGCCTGGCCCGGGCCGCCGGCCCCGTTCGGAGAGCGCCAGCGTGGCTGCCGCGGAGAGAGGGCAGGTTACAACGGGAGGACCACGCCGGGGTCGGCCAACGCGGAGGGGTGCGGGGGATACGGGGTCTCACCAGGCTCCAGGAGCTGCGGTCGTGGGACCCTTGAGCGCCTCGCCTCCTGCTGGGCGAGCTCCTGGGCCAACAGGTCGATTTCATCTTCCAGTCTGGGCTGGGGCGCACCTCTCCCTGGGGAGGTGAGGGGCCATCAGGCAGGGGGCCCTCCCAGAAGGGAGGGCTCCTCAGGGAGTGCCTCTCAGGCCTGGGGTGCAGTGCCAGGCACCTGGTGGTCAGAGGGCAGGGGAACCAGGTACCCACCTGCAGGCCCCCCTCCATCCAGGGTTGCCATGGTGACCACGGAGGAAGCCTTCCTGTAGGCAGCAGCATCAGTTCCCAGGAAAACTGGTGGTGGGGGCAAGAGGGGAGGGGGTGCTGGGAGTGAATGCACAGGTGCGCAGGGGGAGAAGGCAGGGTGACCCCCCACCCACAAAGGCCTGGGCTGAGCTTGGGGACAGTATGGGCCTCCGTCCTCCCTACCCCACACCAGCCTGAAGCACCTTCTAGGGCCAAGAAGGAGCAGTGATTCCCTGGGGAGGAGAAAGAGGCAGCCGTCAGCCCAAGCACCAGAGTCCTGCTCTGCGCCCCGACCCCAGGCCATCAGGAAGGTGGGGGGGGCAGTTGTTGGGTGGGGGGAGGCTGGGGGTATCCCTCTGCTCCTCCCTGCTGTGGGCTCCTCAGCCCACATAGAAGCTCCCAGGTGGGTACCACCCCTCACCCCCCGCCACAGCACAGAAAGAGCAGAAAACAGAATGTTGCCTCCTCCAGGAAGCCTCTCTCCACCCCCACGCTTCAGCTCCCCCATCCATCTCCAGCACTCCTTTGTCACACCCTTATCACACTTGAGTCACTCAGCATCTGGCTGTCCCCATGGGCTCTGCATGGCCTGGGGAAGCCTGAGGCCTTCTCCCCTGGCATGCCCTGGCCCTGGGAGGGGTCTGGCAGGGCAGCACAGGGGGTGACCTGAGCCAACTGCCCCCGGCCACTGCCCAGCTGCGCGCTCAGGGCAGGCACGGTCTGGAAAAGGCGCATGAGGCCGTTTGGGCCTTCAAGCACCCCCAAGGCACAGGGGACCTGGCGGCCACCCTCGAGGCTGGGGGCTGAGGAGAGTCCCTTCCACCTGCCACCAAGGAAGCCCGGCTGGAGGACTTAATATTGTGGGGGGGCTGTCCTGACTCACTCCAGCACACAGGTTCCCACGTACCTGGAAGCCGGCGCGTCCTAGGCACACAGAGTCCTTGGGGGTCCTCCTGGAAAGGCTGGAGGCAGGGCCCGCAAAAGGGCATCCCTGGTGGGCACCGCACCCGCCTCCTCAGGGCACAGTCCAGGCTCCCGGGGCAGGAGGTGGCATCTGGGAGGGAAGCAGCAGGCAGGCCCCGGTCGCCACAGCCGCCAGCAGAGCCTACCCCTTGGGGCTGGCCAGGCCCGGCTCTAGCCATTGTCCTGGGCAGCACTTCCTCCCAGCCGCAGATTGGAACCAGGAGGATAAACAACCCCAAGACTTCTCCCAGCCATCGGCTCCCTCCCCTGAGGCCCCCCCTCCAGGCCGGATCCAGCCCCGCCCCCCACACCCAGCTCCGGAACTGCCCCTGCAGGCAGCACCTAGCTCTTCCTGTTGGGACTGCGGCTGCCAAGTGCACGCATCCACCCCAGAGCGAACTCAGGATGCTTTTTATGGCTCAGGAGCAGCAAGGGACGCTGGCCACCCACTCTCCCGCCAGGTCAAGGCACCCCCGATCCTGCCATCCTACAACCCTAGGGAAGCAAGCACAGAGCGGGGCCTAGCCTGAAGATGGTCTCCCCGGGCTCTAACCTCCACTTGTTCCCCAGGCCCACAGAGGTTGGCTGGGGCAGGGGTCAGCTGGCACCACCTGCTCCAGCCCAGAACCCAGGCTGGGGTCACTCCACAGCCAGCCCACCCAAGGCTGGCAGAGGCCAGGCGGCTCCCTGGCAACTTGGAAGTCCTGGCCAGGGCAGTGCCCGGACTCCTCCTCCCCCCAGTTCCTAACCACACCAATCTCCCCACTTTGGGATCAGACTGCCATGTCCTGCTTGTATACACGGCCAATCGGTCCCCCAGACAGGGAGCTTCCCAGGTGGGGGGCTCTCAGGCTTCCAGAAGGGACAGGAACCCTGCCTGAGACTGGGGGGTGGGGGGCAGTGGCCCTCTTGGCCTCAGTTTCCCCTCTGAGATGCAGAGGGTAAATGGCCTCAAAGGTAGAGAATATTCTAGGACCTGGGGCCCTGGCTTCCTGCCCAAGTCACAGGGAGCCAGCCACAGCCAGCGGACCCGGGGGACACACAGCAGGCAGCGGGCCCCTGCTTCACAGCCCAGGGCCTGCCCCACCCCCCACCTCCAGCCCACCAGCAGGCAGGGCTGTTGGGCCCAGGGTGACACAGGGGGTAAGGGACGGCACCTTCTCCAGACCTGGGCTGGCCTCACTGGGTTTTTCTGGTAACCTGACACTCGCTGTCTCGGGGCCTTGCCTGGGACGTTCCAGCAGCCCCTTCAGCCGGTGGGCAGGGTAGGGCACAGGCTCCTGTCCACAGCTGGAGGGGCAGGGGCTGGGGTCCCATCAGCCTGGATCGGCTCCACTATCAGTGGGCTGGAGCCCGGAGCTGGCACTGGTTAAACATTAAGCCTGTGCCAGCAGATCCGTGAGGACCCCACCCACAGGCCGGGCGGAAAGAGAGCCAGGTGGCCCTGCCCCCGCTGGGCCGAGGGTAGGAGGACAGAGCCCGCCTGGGGTCTGGGTTCCAGGGTCTATCTGCCGACCTCCCCTGCCCCATCTCCAGCCCCAACCCAGGAGAAGGTGGCTGCTGCCTACTACTCCCGGGAAACCCTGTGACTGCAGTGGAGGTCTCAGGCACGATGAGAGGGTGGCTGGCACCCCATGTCACACCTGGACAGCCTGGGGGGCCCTTCCCAGGGTGCTCGGCAGCAGCCCCAGGCACGGCGGGTGGGAGCGGAGCTGCCAAGTCTCCAGGGTGGAAGGCTGCCGGGTCTGGCCCTGGGCTCAGCACAGCAGCTGCACTCCACTTCCACCAGGCCCACCCTGCGGCCCCACCATCACCAGCCAGCTGTACTCAGGCCCTCTGTGGTTGTGCCAACCCCCTGTCCAGGGGAACCCTGGCCAGGAGGAAACCTGCCACTCAGCCACATGCAAGACCAGACTGCCCAGTTTGGCACCCAGCTCTTCTCATGTGGCCTGGGTTTCCTCACCTGTAGAATAGGCTAACAGTAGCACTCTGCTACCAGAGAGTGGAATAAGGTCTGTCAAGTGCCTGGAACTTAGCGAGCACCCCCAAATGGTGGGTGGCCACACTGGTAGGATCGTCACTCTCAGCCCCACCCTTTGTTCCCCCGGTGCTTGGCACAAAGTCTCCTAGTTGGGTGTCCTCAGGAGTGTTCGCGTGGCATCCTGGGTTCCTGCAGGCCTTCCTGGCCTCCGGGGTCAGTGCCCACCTGGGAGCAGGAGGGGCCTCTGGGAGCCTGGAGTCCCAGCTCTCTGCCCTGGAAGGTGCAACTTCCCACCAGCCATCTGGTCCTCCCCCCACTGAGGGCAGAGCAGGACCCTAAGCCTGGGGCAGGTGTCAAGGGCCAGAGGGCCACGCCAGCAAAGCAAGACGCAAGGTGAGTGCCTAATGCCACCCCAGCTTCAGACGGGATGCCAGGGTGGACTCGGGCAGCAAGGAGGCCGGCGCCCAGCGCAGACCTGCAGACGCAGAGCCGAGCACAGGCTGGCGCCCACCCGGGGTCCGGCGGCGAGGCGAGCGCGCATTGGCAGCCGCAGACAGGCCTCCTGGGCTGCTGGAGCCAACAGGCTCGCGGCCCCCGAGCCCGGGCCAAGAAACGCACGGGCTTCGGCTTCGCCGCCTGGAACCCGGGGAGGGGCCCGAGCTGGCCGAACACTTCGGCGTCCCCGGCCGGCTGGCCCGCGCAGCCTGGGCCTGTTTACCATCCCCGGGGCCGCGGCGGGGGCCCTGGCTCACCCGGGCGGCGGGCGGCGACCCCGCGCAGGGCCGCGCCGAGGACGAGGCCCGAGAGCAGGAGCCGCAGCAGCTGCAGGTGCCGCGGGGAACGCGGGGGCAGGGGTGTCGCCATCCTTCAGCACTGCCGCCGGGGCAGCATGGCACCGCGAGGCCGGGGGCTCGCCGCGGACTCGGTGGAGGCCGGGAGAGGAGGAGGCCGGGAGAGGAGGAGGCCGGGAGAGGAGGAGACCGAGAGGCGGACGCGGACGCGGAGGCGGCGGCGGTGGTGACGCTGCGGCAAAGGATCCAGGAGGGCGGCGCGGGGTCTGCGCCTGCGCGCTCCTCTGCGGGGGCGGGACGGCGCCTCCGGACGGCGCCCCCGGCCTCTTTCCCCTCCTCCAAACTCAGGGCCGCCCCCTACCCCCACTGCTACCGGCGTTCCCCGCTCTCAGGGTGGGTGCGCCTCGCCCCTACAGTCCCTGTCGCCCGGGCGCTCCGCTGCGCCCCGCAAACTCGGTTTGGAGCAGGCCGCGGGGTGTTTCCTCGAAGTGCGCTCCCTTCCCCGCCCCCTCCCTGTTAGGCTACCACCCCCCACCCCCGTGCTGAGGACCAGCCTGGGTCTGGAGTGCGAGCACCCAGGAACCCAGGGACACGCAGGCGCGCACAGACAGACAGGTGCACGGGGATGCACAGACAGGTGCACGGGGATGCACAGGTGCGCCAGGGGTGCTGCGGAGCGCCCAGAGGCACGGATGAAAGCCGACGGGCCCGCCGAGGGTCGGGCTGCGGCTGCTGGTCAGTGCCTCGGGCCGGATCCAGGAGGCGGTTCTCAGCGAGGCCACCGGGGGGCGAGAGTGGCCTGGCGCGGCTGATGGGAGCCAGCTGGGAGCTGTCCAAGGTGGTCACAGCGGGGCCCCTGACAGGCAGGCCCCGAGACCCCTGGGGCCCTGTGATAGCAAGCGGCCTTGCCCCCTGACCCCGAGAACACCCCACCCCATCACGCCCACTCCATGAAGAGAACAAGGATGAGACCCTCAGCCGCGTGCCCTGCAGGTTCCAAGAAACCCGAAGCGGAGACTGGAAATGGCTCAAAAGATGACAGAATGGGGAGAGGGGTTGAGCAGAACAAGGACCGGCCCCCTCCCCCACGGGGCACGAACCAGACAGAAATAGTTTCTGAGCTCATTTCCCAGAAAGAGGGGGTGGGAGGGTCGGAGAGCAGCCAAGCCCACGCCTTCCCACCGGGGAGAGAACCGTGCGCGGGGGGCCGGGGCCGCAGGGCCGCTGGGATCCTGCCGGGGCCGCTGGAGGTGGCGGAGGCCTCTTCGGGGTGCTGGGAAGTAACTCCACGACCGGAGGGAGGGGCGCCGTGTCGCAGTGGTTCCAGCCGAGGTTAAGCCCTTCTGGCCCCCAGATGGTCTCGAGGCCTCGCCCCCACATCCCCTCGCTTAGCGCGCCCCCACATCGCCCCAATCTCTCTCGGCACTGGCTGCCCTGTAAACACCCGTCTTGTTGTTCGGCCGCTCCCACTCGGCCCCTCAGCGACCCCCACCCAGGGCCCAGCCTCCAGCCGGGCTGAGGTCCGCCGTGCGAATCCGGGGAGGGGCCCACGCAGCCAGAAAAGACTCCAAGGAGGCAGGGGGCTCCTGTCTTACGTCAGCCGTCGGGGCGGCTACTCGGCCCCCACGAGGGAGCCCGGGAGGGGGGTCGGCACCGCCCAAGGTCTGCGCCCCCAGAGGAAGGAATAGGAAGAGAGTGTCCCCGGCACAACAAAGCCCTCGGGGTCGGGGGCCAGCCTGCACGGGGTGGGCAGGGGGCAGGCGCAGCAGAGGCCCCGCCCCAAGAACTCTCCCACTGCTCTAGGAAAAACTTTTATTACAACGTTTTTACAAGCAGGCGCTGGGCGGCCCCCGCCTGTGGGCTCTGCCTCTTCCCCCATTACGGGTCGGACTCCACGGAGGGGGCGTTGTCCCGAGGGCCCCGCTCCCTGGAGACCCCGCCCGGAGTCACGGGCGCCCAAGGCCCGGCCTCGGTTCCCGGGGCCATGTTAGGGGCCGAGACGGTGCGGGGCGGTGGGGGGGGGGCGGTGCGCAGAGGCAGCCCCCCAGCCCGCCCCTAGATGGCGCTCGGCGGCTTGGCGGAGCACGCGCGGCGCAGCAACAGGGCGAGCGCGGCCAGCAGCATGGCGGCGAAGAGCAGCAGGACGACCACCCAGGGCCCGAAGTCCGTGCCCTTGCGCAGCCCCGGCGGGTCGGCGGGGATCAGGTTGGTCAGGTTCAGCATGTAGCCGAGCGCCCAGCCCACCGACGTGTCCCCGGCCTGCGGGGGCGGTGCGGCTCAGGCTCCGCGCGCCGGGGCGCAGCCACCCACCGCGCGCCCCTCCGCGCCCCCAGGCCTGCCCCGGCGAGCGCCTGCCCCGCCCCCACTGCCCCCACGCCGTGCCCCGCCCCTCCCACCTTCTTCTGGAAGGCCACGCCGCTGAAGGAGCGCTCGTCGAAGCCGTAGCCGCGGATCAGCAGCTGGTGCACAAACGTGGCCACGGCGCAGTAGTCGGCCAGGCGCGCCCCCTCCCCTGGCGCCAGGGCCTGCAGCTGGGACGTGGGCAGAGGGTGTTGGGCCGGTCCCTGCCGCCTCCCCCCACGTCTGAGGCACCCGCCAGAGGAGAGGACAGGACGGGGGCCTTTGTCACCGCCCGAGTCCCTCCAAGGGCTCACACTCAGCCCGTGGGCCCCAGAGGCTACGGTGGGCATCTCACACTCCACCTGCCCAGAACCGAACACCCCTCTTTACCCCCAACTTACCTGGCACCAGTGTGGGACAGCAGCAGAAGCGGGACACCTGGGAGTTACCCTCACCTCCTCCCCATCCCAAAGCCAAGCCCTGCTGCCAAGTCTCTCCGGAATCCCCCCCTCACCTGCTCAGCTACCCACAGCCATTCTCCCTCCACTCTGTCCCAGCCACTGTCAGGTCTGCTGCCCGTCCCCTGCTGCCACAGGGCCTTTGAACTCACTGGTCTCTGGCTGGGCAGCTCCCCCATGCTCTCCAGACCGTGGTTCTAGGGTCAGGCCCCAGAGAAGCTTCCACACCCTACATCCTCTAAGTCCCTCGTTGTGTGCCCCCAGCCTCCTGGCCACAGTGGGCTGCCTGGGGGCCTGGGGCCCTCTATACTTGTGAGCAAGTGTGGGGCAGGGGAGATGGGACAGCAGCCAGCCAGGCCCCCTGCCCTGCCCTAGCTAGGTAGGGGCAGGGCCTCACCTCGTCCCACGTTTGGTTGCAGATAGTCACCGTGGCGGCCTCCAGCTGCTGTGGGGTGGCCACGGGCAGTCCCATCATGGTCGTCAGGAAGTTCACAGTGTAGAAGAAGGCAGAGAAGGCCTGCAAGGCAGGTGTGGTCACCCAGTGCCTCGGGACAGGCCCTACCCCCATCCCCCTGCCCACTGGGACTCACAATAAAGTTCCCGGTCACAGGTGGCTGAAAGACCCCATTGAAGGAGCAGCGGGAGAAGCGGCAGGAGGAGAAATTGAAGAGGCCCGCCACAAGGTCTCGGCAGAGGGCAGGGTCACTGCTCCCCGACAAGCTGACCCTGGCACTTCTGTTGGGCGAGAGCCTCTGGGCTGCCATGCACGGCGAGTCGTAAACGTCCCCAAGAAGCACTTGGGTGGAGTAGCCCTTCGGCCAGCAGGGGTGGAAGCTGTGGGTCTGGGGGAAGGGCAAGGATGCAGATGGCACCACCCCCATGCCACACACTGCCTGTCACCCCCACCCAGAGCCTCCCCACAGGACCAGCCTGATGAATCTCCCACAAGTCCCACTTGGTGACATCACTTCTTGCTTAGGAGTAATCTGGCTCCCTATTGTCTGCTGTGCAAGACCACCCTTCGGCCGGCATTCGAGGCCCTGAGATCGAGCTGCCCTGGTCCTCTTTTCTCCCCAGTGAGGAGCTCACCTCCAGTCCCACGGCTGATGCCCAGGTGGGGTTCCCTTCCCACCTGTCCTCCAAACCAGCTCTGATACCAGCTGCCTCGAGAAGCCCTTCTCCATGTGCCACTGTCTGTTCCCTCACCCCGCCCTCCGGGAGGCCACAGTGCCTGTCTGGGCAGGCCAGGTGGCGGGTACCTGCAGCGCACTGGCCAGCAGCCTGTGGAGGACCTGGTCGCGGCCGTAGCAGAGGAAGCTGTGGGTGTAGACGCGGTAGTGTTGGCCGTAGAGCCGCAGCTGCACCTGGCTGGCTGGGTCCTCAGCTGGACTGTCCGTCTCGAAGGTGATCTGCGTGGAGGCGCCTCCCAGGTCCAGGGCCCCTAGCGTCCCCTTCCTTGGCCGGAACCACCGGCCCTCCCAGCCGTACTGTGGAAAGTGGAGGTTGGGGTCAGCCAGAGATGGGTGTCCACGGCCCATGGCTTATCGGACCAGCAGCCCCGCCCACCTTGATGAAGTTCTCCAGCAGGTAGTTGGCAGTCACCCAGCCAAACACACCCTCGTCCTGGCCCGAGAGGATGCGGGCGCCCCGGAAGTCAAAGGGGTACTGGGTCAGCGTCCGCGTCACAGCCCCAAGCACCTTGGCCGAGGCTTCTGGACTGGTCAGGCTGAGAGAAAGGGGGACAGTGAGGAGCCATCCTCCCAGGGTGGCATGGCCCTCTGTGGGGCTGCCCGCTTGGGGTGGGTGCACTCACTTGAGCAGCCTCATACCCGCTGTGGCGCCCAGATAGAGGGGTGTTCCCGCGTGCCTGTCCCGGGGCACATCCTGCAAAGCTCGCTCCAGGCACTCCACGAGACTCCGGCCGGCCCCGGGGGGGTCGTCCGCATAGCTGGAGATGCCCCCACCTAGAAGGACAGGGACACAGGCCCCTGCCTTGTGGACAGCCCCTGGGGGGGGGCACGGGACAGCAGGGCTGGGGTCTTGAGCTTCTAAGTCTGGTGGCTTCTCAGACACACCTTCCCAGCTTAAGCTCCCGAAGATGCCCAGTTTAGAGACAAAGGGGCCCAGTGCCTCCCCTTGTCTCTGAGGCCACAGCCTGCCCAGTGGGTGTTGCCCAGTGGCCAGGACAAAGTGGCTTGGCCACTGCAGGCCAGGCCTGGCCCCAGCCTCCCTGCCCAAGGCCGCCTCAGTGTGCCCATCAGCTCCTCAGGGCATCTCTTGCTGGGGTGGGTGGGCCCAAGCCTTACACCTGCTGTCTGGGGCTTCCTTTCTAGAACGCACGCTGCCCCAGCCCCTCCCAGGCCCAGAGGACCCAGCCTGTCCTCAGCAGCAAGCGCAGGGCCTGAGCTGCTCACCCCACAGAGGCTAAGGCCCCCCAAGACTGGAAGGGCACAGGGGCAGGGGGACCCTCACCACGCACGTCACAGGAGCTGTGCTGGCCCACGATGCCCGTGTCATTCTCCTTGTCTGCCGGCCACTTGTAGACAAACATGGACGTGTGCGAAGAGCCGGCATCAAAGACGATGCCATACTGGGGGTAGGGGGTGCTAGGTCAGCCTGTGGACTCCGGGGCCTGGGGTTCCCCAGCACTCCAACCCCCCCTCCCCCATCATGCCCCCAGGGTGGAAGCTTTAGACCGAAATTCCCACTCTACTGAGGGGGAAACTGAGGCTTAAAGGAGGCCAAGGATCCCCATCCCCACCCAGTGGCACCGCCTGGTCTGAGGGAGGAGGGGGTGGGAGGGGGTTTGGCCAGAGCCCCCGCTGGCAACCACCTGCCCAGAACTAGAGTCGGACCAAGGCTGCCCTGGAGGCCGGCCCGCAGCACCGGGTCACTGGCTTTCCTGGCAAGGGCAGACTTGGAGAGTGGAAAGGTCAGAGGGTCCTGGGACCCCACTTGGACCCGGGCTGTGGCCAGTAGCGGACACGAGGTCCCCACGCTGGGGAGCGGAAGCCCAGCTGCAGGAGCGCGGCCCTGGGCGGCTCTTCCTTCCTCCCCCTCGCTCCCCACCTGCTTTGTTCTCAGTTCACCCTAGGAAGAAAGCCCCTGAGGCTGGGTGTGGGCCTGGACTCTGGCTGGCCCTATCTGAAGACGCTCCCCTCCCTGGGACTCGAGCCAGACAGAAGGGGTTGATCCCGCAAGGCTGACAGTAGCGGTCAAGAGCACTGGCAGCACCCAGCTGGGAAATGCCACCTCCCAGAACGGCCCCCTAAAGGGCCTGGATTCCCACGTGGGGGCCAGGCTGGAGACCGCGCCCTCCCGGCACCAGGCTCCGACTCCGGCCGGGAGAGGGCCGTCCCAGTCCTCCTCCCCAGCCAGGGAGGTCCCCTGGGCCCCGGGGCCACGGTCCAACCCGTCCTCCCGCACTGGGGGCGGAGCCGGGCTGCACCTCCCGTCGCGCTGACGGGGTTGAGGCCCCCGCGCCTCCCGACCCTCCAGCCCAAGAAAGGGTTAAGCAGGCCGGTCCGCGCGGGCGGAGGGCCTGGCAGGGGCGGAGACCTGGCCCAGCGCACCCTAGGCGCAGCGCCGGGCTCTCGGGACCCCGGGGGGCAGGGTGGGCTCTCGGGCCCCGGCGCCTGTCCGTCTCCACCTGGGCTGGACCCCAAGCCGATGCGCCCTAGCGGCACGTTCCGGCGCGGGACGGAGGCGGCCCGGAACCCCTGGGGCCGCTGCATAGGGCTGGGGCGCGCGGATCCAGGGGCGCCCCTCGGCTGCATCCGGCGAGCGGGCCGGCAGCCCGTCGGCCGCGCCAGCGACAGGCTCCGCGGCGGCTACTGCAACCGGGAAGTTGCCCGGACTTCGGCCTCCAGCGCCGCGTCGCCCGGAAACGCCGCCGCCCGGGAGTGGGGCGCGGGGCCCGGGATTCCCTCGCGGAGCCGGCGGGAGCGCAGGCACCGGGTGGCGTCCCGGACCGACGCGCGGCGCAGCCTGGGGCCCCGGCCCGCGCCCGCTGCCCTCCGAACGGGCTCCAGGGACCCGCGTGCCCGGGCGCGCACCTTGAGAGCGGGCGGCTCCCGGACGTCGCGGGTGGGGATGCAGAGCAGCAGGAGGCCGGCGAGGCCCGCCGCGGCCAGCAGCAGCGGCAGCAGCAGCGGCGGCACCTTCCCGGCCATGGGCGGGCGACCGGGTGACGGCCGGGCGGCGACGAGCCGGGAGGCTGGGGTGGCCGGGCCGCGGGGCCGGAGCTGGGCTCCCGGGGCGGGCCTGCACAAGCGCCGGGCCCCGCCCCCCGGAGGCCCCGCCCCGCCGCCGGAATCGGGTGCCCGCGAGCGCAGGTGAGAACCGCGGCCCCGCTGAGTCACCCGCGCCACCCCTCCCAGCGCCGGAGTCGCAGCCAGAGCGCCCCGCGGCCAGCGCTCACCCTCCTCCTTCCCGCCCGGTCCGCCCCAGAGCCTCAGCCCCGAGAGACCCCCGGGCCACTGCGGACCCCCATTCTCCCCGGGGAGCTGTGGCGCGCCCTTTGGCACGCAGGCGGGGGCTGGCGCGCTGGTTCAGGCGGCCTGGCCTCTGGGGCAGGGGGCGCCGGGGGTAGGCGTCTCTGTGGCAGGGGCCTTTGGGGCAGCGGCACCACCAGCTGCCGCCTCCTCGTGGATGCAGGCGATAGGCTTAACACCTACTTGTGGGGCAAGGGCAGAGAGCCAGGCCCTCGGGGCCCCTGGGGTGCCCTCCCCCTGCCGGGCAGCCCCAGCACTGGCCAAGCAGCGTCAAGGGCTCTGTCACACAAACATAGAGAGCCCAGGACTGAGGGACAGCTGGCCGCAGGGGGGCGGAGGGCACAGGGATGATGCTTGGACCCACTGAGCCCAGAAACAAAGACAGCCGAGCTCTGGGGGTCCAAAGCCCCAGGCCCTGGTCAACACCCCCCCCATTGCCACCTCTGCCCCAGATGGGAGTGGGGGCAGCTGGACCAGGGAAGCTGGACAAGGCTTCCCTTGGAGAGAGCAGGAGAGGACAAGGGAGAAGGTTCCCCCAGCCAGGCTTGGGGTGTGCACAGGCCTCTGGAGGTGGCCTGTGGAAGTGCTCCTCCACCTAGGAAGTGTCCCGCGTCAGCTGTGACCCCACACACAGCCTGCATGCCAGCCTGGCCAGGGTCCCTGGGCTGGGACCACCCCTTTCCCCTGGCCAAGGGCCACCCCTCTTTGCCCTCAGCCTGGGAATTCCGGCACAAAGAGTCCCAGCCATGCAGCCACAGGGAGCCATGTGGCAAGACCACCAGGGAGTTGGGGGATGGGGGATGGGAGCCCCAAAGGGCGGCCTGTGATGGGAGCCAGTGCGGCCACCCCCTGGCCGGCTGGAAGCAGAGGGGAACAATTGGGCCGGGCTGGCTGCCCAGGGTAAAGGGGCTGCTGTCCCAGGCTCAGCAAAGAAGTCTTTCTTTCCCGAGGACCTCGACAGGAGGGGTGGGAGGCCGGGAGGTCGGCGGGGCCTGCTCAAAGCCCAGGCGGACCGGCCCGGAACAGAGGCTCCGGGTGTGGCCCCGCAGCCCCGGGCAGTGCTTCCCGCTGGCACCGCTCCCGCCCCACCCCGGCCCTTTCTTCCATCCTAAAAACCCCGAGGAGGGAAAGGCACGCACTTGGAGCCTGAATGGGAAGAGACAAAGGCGGCCTGGAGGGAGCCGCCGCGGAAGCGCTGCTCCCACCCGCCCCGCCCCGCCGGCCTCGGGCCCTCTCGAGGCGCGAGAGGCCGGGACCCGGAGAGGGAAGGCAGATCAGGGCGGGGCCGCCCCTTCTTGGCGCACAGCCGTCGGGGAGGCGGGCGGGAGGCGCTAGGGGGGCTGGACGGGACCCTCGGCTGGGACGGGGCTCCAGATGTGCTGCGCCCGGGTTGGCCGCGGCTGCGGCGGAGGAGCAGGGAGAGGCCCGTGCGCGGAGGGATTCTCAGAACACATCCGGAGCCCCTCGCGGGTTCCCCGAGTCCTCCTGAGGTCGGGGTGCGCCTGCCTCGGTCTCCCAAATGGAAGCCACCGTGTCCTGGGGCGGACACGCCTCCATCAGAAAAGGCCTTTCAGCCTTACCTCCCTGCCTTCGTGTACTCATTCAGTCACTCCACAAACGCTGAGCTGGAGGGGAATGAACGCCCTGTGAGGTCTACCAGGCATTCCAGGGAGCGGGTGGAGCCCTGTGTATTGTTGGTGACTGACAGTACCGGGAACGCACGTGCGCCCCGCCGCTTACTGACAGAACGTTCCCTATACATCTGAGACCCCCCTTGGTGGGCCCCAGCCCCTCCCCCACCCACGTGAACCTTCTCGGGAACTTGGTGCCTGTCCCTTACTTGCTTTCCCTCATGGTTTCGCCACCTATCACCGCGTCTCTAAATAGTTTTCATCGTCCTGGCTTTCCATTGCGTGCACTGGCATATTCTCGACCTTGCTTCTTGCCCTTACATGGTATCTCCGAGATCCACCCGCGCTGACATTGGAAGTGGCGTCTGTCTGTCCTCTCTGCTGGTTGTTCTCACCCAGAGGCAGCTCCTCATTCCACATGACAGGCCTTTGGGGGCTCCCTGGCTTCGGGCTGTTTTAACTAAGGTCACCCCCTTGCGGGGTCTGCCAGGAGCGGGAATGCTGGGCTGTGGCTTCTTTTCCAAAATGATGGTACCTGTTTGGCTCTCACCCCACGCATGGCTGTCTGGAGGCCCGCACGTGTCGCGGCATTTACTGTGTGACTCATATCTTGGAGGATCTGGCCAGAGAGTAATGGTAACCCTTTGAGATTTTAATTTGCATTTCCTCGATCACTAAAAAGAATGAGCATGGTTGAGCTCTTCTGTGAAGTGTCCGCTGGAGTCTTTAGTTCATTTTCTGTGGATCGGTTAGCGTTTCCTTATTGATGTGTAGAGATTATATATATTCTGAACATTAACCCTTTGTCGGTTAAATGATGAAAGTTCTCAATTAGTCCAAATACATCAGCCTTCTGCTCTTTGGGGTCTTGTATGAATCATCTTTCCCCATTTGGTTTTCTAAGAGCTGCACAGTTTTGCCGTGGGCAAGGCTTTGCCCCTCCTGGAAGTGGCTGAAGTGTAGGAAGTGAGGAAAGGGTCCAGTTCATGCCCAGCACCGGCCATTGCAGCCCACACTTTGGCCCTGCCCTGCGGTGTGGCAGGTCCCAACTTGGGGAGCTCTCGGCCACAGCAGGCTCTCGGCACAAACAGACACGGACATACAACTGCACACCAAGGTTCATAGCAGCATTGTTCACAACTGCCAGAAAATGGAACAGCCCAACTGTCCATCAGCAGACGAGTGGATGAACAACATGTGGTCTATACCTAAGATGGAATACTATGCAGCAGTAAGGAGGAACAAAAACGTGGATGAACCTGGAGGACATAATGCTGAGTGAAATAACCAGACTCAAAAGGAGAGGTATTGCATGATTTCACTAATATGAACCATCTAGAAAATGTAAACCCAGAGTCTTAAAATGTAGAGATACCTAAAGATAGACAAATACATATAGATTTGTTAACAATGTTGATCTTAAATGTTTGGGAATAGATAGAGGTGATGGTAGTTCATTATTGGGATTATAAGTAATAGTGTCTGTGCTAGTTTGAATGTATTATGTCCCCCAGAAAAAGCCATATTCTTTGATGCAATCTTGTGGGGCAGACATGTTAGTGGAGATGAAGTTGGAATGTTTGGATTAGGTTGTTTCCATGGAGATGTGCCCCACCCAACTGTGGGTGATGACTCTGATTGGACAATTTCCTTGGAGGTGTGGCCCCGCCCATTCAGGGTGGGTCTGAATTAAATTACTGGAGCACTATATAAGATCAGACAGAAGGAGTGAGCTTGCTACAGCCAAGAGGGACACTTTGAAGAATGCACTGCAACTGAGAGAGGAGCTGCAGTTTACAGAAACAGTTTGAAGACGGCCCTTGAAAGCAGACTCTTGCTCTGGAGAAGCTAAGAGATGACAAATACCCCAAGTGCAACTAAAAGTGACATTTCTGAGAAACTGCAGCCTAGAGAGGAACGTCCGGTAGAAAGCCATTTTGAAACCAGAACTTGGAGCAGATGCCAGCCACATGCCTTCCCAGCTAACAGAGGTTTTCTGGACACCACTGGCCATCCTCCAGTGAAGGTACCCGACTGCTGATGTGTTACCTTGGACACTTTATGGGCTTAAGACTGTAACTGTGTAATGAAACAAACCCCCTTTTATAAAAGCCAACCCATCTCTGGTGTTTCGCATTCCAGCAGCATTAGCAAACTAGAACGGTGTCTATTGAAGGTGATTGAAAGGGGTTGTCTAAAGTCATGTATCTCACTGATTCTTACTACAAATACAAATAAGTTCTTGCATGAACTACTTTAAATGTATGACACTTGTACAAAGAGTTAATAGAAGAGTGGTATATGGGAAAAATTACCTAGTATGTGCTATGGACTGTATTTAACAGCAATACTTTACTAGTAGCACACCAGTACTAGGGGTAAATAATTGGGGGGGGGTAAGGGAAATGGGGTATTTTGAGTTTTATGTCTGGTTTTGTATATCTGTTATTCTTCTGTAATGGTAAAGCTGAAGCTGCTCATAACAGTCATCTCCCAGAGAACCTCTTTTTTTGCTCAGATGTGGTCTCTCTCTAGCTAAGCCAACTCTGCAGGTAAATTCACTGCCCTCCCCACTATGTGGGACATGACTCCCAGGGGTGTAAGTCACCGTGGCAATGTGGGACATGACTCCCAGGAATGAGCCTGGCCCTGGCATCGTGGGATTGGGAAAGCCTTCTTGACCAAAAGGGGAAAAGAAATGTAACAAAACAAGGTTTCAGTGGCTACTGAGATTTCAAATAGAGTTGAGGGGTCATTCTGGAGGTTACTGTCCTGCAAGATTCAGCCAGATATTACAAATTGCCATGGTATGCTGATCCCCAACCAATAGTATTCCTGAAAACCCTGAAGAAAACCCAGGGCTCTATTAAAGACTCCATAAAAGTTGTATCTATTAAGTTTATTTTCCAGAAACTTAAAACCTCCAGATTGTTCCTATGTTAGATAAGCCCTGAAACTTAGAGGCACCATCTCTCCCAGAACATCAACCAGTTGCATTTTCCTCCCCCATTATGTCAACACCCCTTTATAGCATGAAGAAGTTAAAATGGTCATTGCCCAAATATTCCTGAAGAGTGAGGAAATGAGCAAGTGAGAGGCAGGGGTTGCAACAGAGACGTTAGGATTTAACAAAGGAATATGATGACTGACTCATTATATAGATATTTCTTTTTAGTTTCTAGTGAATTAGAACAGCCAGAAGGAAAGACCTGAAATTGTGGAACTATAACCCATACTATACTTTGAAATTTGCTCTATAAGTACCTGTTAAACTTGCATTTTGAAATTTATCACTTTTCTGTATATGTTTGTATTAGTTAGGGTTCTCTAGGAAAACAGAATCAAATGAGAGATATTTTTGAATATAAGATTTATAAAAGCATCTCACACAACTGTGGGTATGCACGAGTCCAAATTCTGTAGGGCAGGCAGCAAACTGGTGACTCCAATGAAGATGTTCAATGAACTTCTCAGGACTCAGGTAGTAAACTGGCAACTCCGATGGGACGTGTTTGATGAACTCCTCAGGAACGAACTGGCAACTCCAGTGTACTCCTCAGGAAACGCTTCGCTGGTCAGCCAAAGAAGTGAAGGTTCTCTCTCTGTCTCCCTTAAAAGTCTTCAACTGATTGGATTAAATCCAGCTGATTGCATCTCTCATTGTGGAGGACACGCCCTTCATTGATGTCATCATCACAGCTGCAGCCAATTGACTGATGATTTAACAAACCAGCCTCCTGGTTTATTACCAGCCACAGATGTCCCTGCAGTAACGGTTAGGCCAGTGCTTGCTTAGCCAGACACCTGGGCGCCATCACCTGGGCAGGTTGACACGTGAACATATTTCACTATAAAAAATGTTTAAAAAGAAAAGAGAAT
>PVKY010002231.1:0-26722 GCA_004027775.1 Bradypus variegatus | reverse complement strand
CTTGCTCTCACTGATTTCTGGGGAGGGTGGGGAGCGGAATTCTTTGTATGGTTTGGATGCTAATCCTGTTGATATACGAGGGCAAATGCTTTCTCTCAATTTGTGGCTTGTCTGTTCTCTGCACAATGTTTTTTGTTTTGTTTTGTTTTTGCCTGAAAGAAGTTCTTCACTGAATGTAAAACGTATTAAAAAATATATGTAGTATTAACATCCAAAACAATCACAACCCAAAAGGGGGAGGGGGTAAATGGAGTTATAAATGTTGCATTGAACGAGAACTGGTAAAAGTACTAATTTTGCCCAATAAGTTACGGATGAATGTTTAAATCTCTAGGATAACCAATAAAACAATAATAAAAAAATGTATAACGGCCCACAATGTCGAAGATGACAGGACAACATGCAGCAGAAGTAACAAAGAGCCAGACCACATAAATAGCAATACTGGAATTATTAGAAACAGACTGTAAAACAGCTACGATCAGTGTTGACAGGAACTGGGAACTAAAAATAAGTGATATAAGTGATACCAAAAAGGTGAAAAGGAGTCAAATGGAATTTCTAGGACTAAAAAATGGAATATTCATAATTAAAAACGGACTAGGCTTCGCAGCAGATTAGATACCACTGAAGAGACAACTGTGAACTGGGGATGAGCCAGAGGAAGCTATTGAGGACGAAGTAAAGAGAAGGAGACAAATGGACAATACAGCAGAGAGTAAGAGAACTTGAAGACAGAAATTATCTAGTATAAGAACAGAGAGAAAAAAGTCTGGGGAAAAAAAGAAAAGAAACACAGGGACCTGTGGGACAACAGCAAAAGGTTTAACATTTGTGTCACTGAAGTCCTAGGTGAGGAGAAAGAAATTGGTGCTGAAAAAAAGTTTGAAGAAATGATGACCAAAACTTCCCAATTTGGCAAGAGACACAAACAATGCATTACAGAAGTTCAGCAAACCTCAAAGGATAAACTTGGTCAGAGAAAACCCCTGCCCAGAGGCATCATAAACAAACTGCTAAAAAGCAAATCAATGAAAATAATCTTGAAAGCAGGTAGAGAAAAAATGTCACATTATTTGTAGGAGAACAACAATGCAAATGACTGCAGATTTCTCATCAGAAACCCTGGAGTCAGTTGAACATCTTTAAAATGCCCCCACCTTCCAAAAAAGAATGGCTAACCCAGAATTCTAAATCCAGGGCAAAACATCCTTCAGGAATAAGGCAAAATACAGACATTCTCAGATGATGGAAAACGAAGAGGATTTCTTGCCAGCAGAGCTGCTCTAAAGAAATGCCAAAGGAGAGTCTTGAGCCTCCAGGGAGCGAAACTTAGAACGTAAACTACAGAAATGGTAAGTATCTAGGTCAATAAAAGACTGTTCTTCTCCTTTTCTGTTTAAAGTAGGTTTCTCATAGGTGACATATGGTTGGATCTTGTGGTTTTTGCTTTTGTTTTTAATCTAACCTGACAATCTCTGTTGTACATACAAAAATATATATGACCATTGACAGCAAAAATTATAACGTGGTGGAGATTTCAATGTACTATATACGACAACTTATAACAAAGAGGAGGGAGGGTTAACTGAACTATATGGTTGTAAGGCTTCTACATGTTATTTGAAGTAGTAAATTATTAACTCTAAGAAAACTGTGAAATATTAGATAGTATGTTGTAATCCAGAGAAACTACTAAAAATATAATACAAAGAGAGAGAGCCAAGCAGTCAATGTACATATTAAAGTGGAACTCTAAAAAACATTCAAATAATTCAAAAGAAGGCAGTAAAGGGGAACTGAAGAATTAAAAAAAAAAGAGGGGATAGACAGACAACAAATAATAATACTGCGGATGTAAATCCAACCGTATCAGTAATTACATTAAATGCAGATGGTATAAACACACCAATTAAGAGAAAGATTGTCATATTCGATTAAAAAATAAAACAAAACCCAACTACATGCTTTCTTTAAGAAACCCACTTTAAATACCATGAACAGAAGATAATAACAGTAAAGGCACAGAAAAGCTATATCATGCAAACACTAATCAGAAGAAAACTGGAGAGGCTATATTAAGCCAGACAAGATAGACTTTAAAATAAGGAATATACCCGAGATAAACTCAGAAATTACACCATGATAAAAGGGTCATTTCCCCAAGAAAACATAATATGAAATGTGTATGCATCTAACAACAGGGCTTCAAAACATATGAAGCAATAATGGATAAAATTGAGAGGAGAAATAGACAAATCCATAATTATAGGTGGAGACTTCAATATTTCTCTGTCAGTAATGGGTAGCATAAGTGGAACAGAAAATCAGCAAGGGTGTAAAACATTTGAACAAGATTAGCAACCACTTTAATCTGACATTTATAGAACGTTCTGCCCAACAACAGCAGGATACACATTCTTTTCAGTGTATGTGGAACATTCACTAAGATACTTTATATTTTGGGCCACAAAACAAACCTTGATAGATATTAAAAAAATGAAACCATACAAAGTAGGTTCTCTGGGCATAACAGAGTCAAAACAGAAATCAACACCACAAAGATATCTGGAAAATCCCCAAGAATTTGGAATTAAATAACAAATTTCTAAATAACACGAGCCAAAAATAAAGATATAAGGGAAATTTGGAAATCTTTTAATAAATTGGAAATAAAAACAAATATCAAAACCAGTGCAATGTAGCTAAGCAAGTGCTTACAGGGCAGCTGACAGATTAAATGCTTATTTTTTAAAAAAAAAGAAATATCTCAAGTCAATGATGCAAACTTTCAGTTTAAGAAACTAGAGAAAGAAGGGCAAATTGAACCTCCCAACAAAGCAGAAGGAAGGAAATAACAAAGAGCACAAGTCAAAGAAACTGAAAACAAAAGCAACATAGAAAAATCAATCAAACCAAAAGATGAAAAAAATTTTGAAAATATTAATAAAAATTGATAAACCTACCATCAATCTGCCCAAGTAAAATATAAAGAAGGCACAAATCACCAATACCACGACAGACATTAAAATGATAAGGGAATATGACAAACTTCTGCCCATAAATTTTGACAACTGAAGTAAACCGATTTCTTGAAAGGCACAAACTCCCAAGCAACTTCAAGAAGAAACAGATGAACTAAAAGGATGCAGTTCCGTCACCTTATTATACGCTGGATTTGTAGTAAGATACTGCTTTCCAGGTTGGTGTTCAAAGCGCTTGTCAGGTACTGGTTGAACTCCTCAAAGAACATCTCGTTCCCGTCCTCGTACTTCCCGTAGTTCTTCGAGTGCTCCTTCTGAATGCAGTGGTTGGTCAGGTGGCAGGTTTTGTCTTGGAAGTCGTCAGCGTGATACGGCTCCGAGGCGGTGCGAAGCACGCCCTCTCTGTAGAGGTAGATGTTGTACTGGTGGTCCACCAAGACCCAACTCCTGCAAGTCAACGGAAACTCCGTGTTAGCAGCTCATCCAGTTCCCCTGACTGTGCACATCAGTCCCCACACCTGGACATTTTTGAGGGCAACAGGGGAAGGAGGTGAGTTCTGGGACCACATAAGGTAAACGATGACACGTGGCCAAGACAGGGGGACCTCAGTACAATGACAAGGAGACTCTGATCCATTCGAAAGATGCAGCATTTTGAAGAGATTTGGATGGTTGATTTTTTTTTTTATTCAGTTTCATTCAAACACAATCACATAACATACAATCATCCATGGCATACAGTGAGCCGTCCACAGTATGATCATACAGCCATGCATTCACCACCACAATCCATTTCCGAACATTCTCCCCACATCAGAAAGAATCAGAACAAGAACAAAAAACTAAAAATGAAAAAAGAACACCCAAACCATCCCCCCATCCCATACCACCTGCCATTCAGTTTCCATCCCCATCTTTCTACTCATCCATCCATACACTAGATAAAGGGGGTGTGATCTACAAGGTTTTCACAATCACACTATCACCCCTTGCAATCTACACCACCATACAATCATCCCCAGGAGTCCAGACTGCCGGGCCGGAGAACGGCAGTTCCAGGTACTTACTTCTAGCCATTGCAACACATTAAAACCCAAGAGGTGTCATCTGTACAGTGCATAAGAATGTTGGATGGTTGATTTTAAGACCAACCTGTGACACCTGCATTTGCCATCTTGCCTTTTTAATAGTCTTATGAGGAAGACTGTTTGTTCTGAAGCTGACGTGACATAGGATTGATAATTAAGAAGCAAGTCATCATGCGCCTGTCAAGGAGACAGAGGCCAAGAGGAAGGGGGATGGGCAAGGTCAGCGGCAAGCATGCACAGGCTGTTTTAGCTCAGAAAGCTCCACGTGACCTCTTCGTACACACCAGGCCCTTTGCTCAGAAACTTAACAAGTTCATACACCTGAGGTTCTAGTGGAGAAATCCAGAACAAACATAAAACTGTGAACAAATGCAGTCATGTGTTTGTGAAATCCACAAAAAGTAGTGAGGACATATTATTTGGCAGGGTCGCACAATCTGTTGTGTCTGAAATATATGTTCTATAAGCAAGCCCCATACATTTATACTCTTTTCTTTGGACTCACAAGTCATTTTTTTGAAAGAGAATATTAAAAAAGAAAAACCATAATCTTAGTAACATTTTCTAGGAAGAAAAAATCAAGAAAAAATAAACATTAAAAGAAAAATAGGAAGTTAGGTACAGGAGCTCAGCTGCATTCAGCTGCGCTACACGTCGGTGGCACATTAAACCCTCCAACACTTGACGTTTCCCGTCCCTCCCCGGCATGCACACACTCATTTTTTCTCGGAGGATTACCGAATGTCAAACTTGCGGTGACCTGGCTCCAGAAGTAAAGGGCGCTCGAGATACTTCTGGATCACGTGCACCTGGCCCTGGCTGTCGATGTAATCCAGCAGCTCGGTGGCCTCCGAGGAGATGAGAATGCCTTCACCTGACGGGACAGAACCAGCACAGGAGCTCGTCCGGTGCATCCCGGGAGGAAACGCTCTCCCGAAGGCAGCCGGGAAGCCACAGCGGCAGAACGGAACCCCGGCCTGCTGAGCGCCCACCATCCCCAAGGGTGCCCGGAGCTTCCCAAGCAGAAATGTCAGCACTGCCCGGCAGGACCCAACGAGACTTCACATTTGCAGATACTCAAGTGTCCAAGCCTGAATAAATTTAGTTTAATTTGCTTAATGATCCAGCTTTCCTAAAAGCCACCCCCTGACTCAACTACCCCTTTCCGTCTTTTGTTCCGCCATCCGGTGAGCCTCTTGAACAAGAAGCTACAAACCAGCGTGAAAAAAGCCCCTTCCTCTCTCTTTTCCTGCCACAGCATTCCCTCTGCTCGCCTCCCTTAGGAGCCACACACAGTTCCTGGCCCCTCTCTGCCCCTCCCGGGCCTCAGCGCCCCCCACCTCCCCCCCAGCCCTGCGCCACTTCGGGAGCCGCTTCTGGAGGCATCTAGAAGCCACTCTCCCACCAGCGCCCCAACTGCCGCTCTCAGCCGCTGGCGACCTGCTCTCGTAACAGGCCCCATTCCCACCCACACGTCCCAGCCTCACTTTCTGAAGCATTTCCTTAAGTAAACTAGTTCTTAATGCAAACTAAGACACCCAATGCGGGGAGGCAGGAAAATAATGGGAAGGTAAAGAGAGAGAACGATAAGTTTCTGTAACTGTTAAAAACTGTTATCATTGAAAAAACATGATATTAAAGGGAACTGGAAAAGTTACCCATGGTCTTACTGCCTAGGATAATTATTTTAATTTTTTCAAATTACCTTCCTTTTCACGTGGGCAAAGAGGGTAAAAGTGAACTCATTTCATATTCTGTTCTCATTTTATATTGTCAATATTTTCACTGTTTCTATATTAACTTCACAATCACATTAGTGACTGAAAAATATCCATCATACTGATGTAAGAAACTACAGACTTGTTTACTGATTGCTGGACAATGGGGTTCTTTCCAAATAACATTTGTTATTTCAGAAAACACAGTAGTAAACATCTTTGCTGTCCATCACTCTTGTTTCTCTTTAATTATTTCCTTGAAGGGAGTCTGCAGGAATGAGGCCTGTGGGTCAAAGCACACGAGCTGAGGGCTCCGGCTGTGGGTCCCACGACCTTTTCAAGGGGTGTGTCCGGCCACCAACAGCTGCCAACAGGCGTCATTCCCCACAGACCGCACAGCAGCGGCACCACTTAAAATTCAGTTATTCTGCAAGTTTGGACTAGTGTGGCATGCTTCTGTATTCGTTAATTATATTTTTATGTTATCTATTTATCCACATCCTCACTGATTAAACCTCGAAACATTACAAAGAAATTTTAGGGATCTTTAAGGAGCTGCAAGGTCATGATCTTTTTTGTTCTTTTTTCCCATCTCAAAGTTTAGCTTATTTGAAAATTTATTTGAAATTTTGGCTTATTTGAAAATTAGCCAATGTCCTCCTGACTGGAGAGTGGGCCCGAGAGGCGCGATCCCGCCTGTCTAGTTTATCCTGGGACCTCCAATCACTCGTTGTTTATTGTAGTCGTTCACGCTCTCTAGACACAGCTTGACTCTGCCAGGTGCCAGGTGCTCTCCCGACGTCAGGGACACAGAGCTTGGCACAGGTGTGACGTGGTCTCACTTGTGCTTGAGTAGGTTCTTGGCTGCATTGCAAGCAGGTGCTGGGGAAGAGCCAAGGACAGGACAGGTGAGGGGAAGGTGGTTCAGATGGACAGAAGGACAGGAGCCACGGAACCCCGGGCTCCAGGTGAGGGGAAGGTGGTTTAGACGGACAGGGGGACAGGGGCCACGGAACCCTGGGCCCCAGTGAGAGGAAGGTGGTTTGGACGGACAGGGGGACAGGGGCCACAGAACCCTGGGCCCCAGGTGACAGGAGGGTGGTTTAGACGGACAGGGGGACAGGGGCCACAGAACCCTGGGCCCCGGTGACAGGAGGGTGGTCTGGGTAGAGACAGGTGGGGGAGGTGGTAAACAGCGGCTGGTTCTGGAGATATTCTGACAGTTGAGCCAACTGTACTAAGCTTACAGTAGGTTCTAAATAGATATTTGCTAAACAAGAATAAAAGCCTTCCATTCATCCCTTTACTTTCATCTTGCAGTTCCTCAACAAAACGAACACACACCGCTCATCTTGTCTCCAGAAGAAAAACCTCCTCGTTCAGCGCCGCCTTCCCTCCGGCCGTCTCCCTCCACTCAGCGTCACTCTGCAGCTGGTCAGGTGAGCGCCCGGGGACCCCCCGGGGGGCCGGTGCCCTGGTCTGGTGCCTCCCTCCCGGCCTCCCTCTCCAGTCAAAGCTCCAAGGCACAAGGCGCCCTCTTGGCAGCCACCCTGACTCCACAACCAGATCCACCAAGGGCTCTGCCATTTCCTCTCCGCTTCCCCATTTACCATCAGGCCTCAGCCAGGGGCAGCCCCCGAGAGGGTCACAGCAGGGAAGGAGAGCTGGGGGGTCTCGCTTGGGGATTCCAGGTGATAACCTCCTATCTCACGGTTGGTGGAAAAGAAGGCGAGGACACTGGACCAGGGCAAGAAATAAGTGCCAATGGCCAGCTGGTCTTCCGGGGAATAGAAGAACGTTCACACTGGCATGGTTTTTAAAAGCGTACAACGGCAGTTACAGAGACTGCGCTCATGCGCTTGTTGGTTGGGACCGTGTCATCAATATGATAAACCTCATCCTCTCCGAGTGTCACTCAACACATACGCAGTCAGTGTTACGGGGCAGAGGGGTGGGATATGGGGGTGAACAAGGCAGAGAGTCTAGTTTACACGGAGCTACGTCCTGCTGGGGGAGACTCGGATGAAGAAGTACAGATTCTCGTGCTAGGAGGGTTCAAGCCAGGAGGACGCAAGAGCAAGGAGGCAGGAAGGAAGGGGCACAGAGGCTATTTTAGGCTGGCATGGCAACATGTGAGACGGGAAAAGGAGAAAATGACTCAGGAAAGCCAATTCTAGGCACAGAGGCAGGTGTAAGTGCGGGAGGGGCAGCTGGGCAGCCCTCACGCTGCAGAGGGTGAGCCAGGCCAGGACCGAAGGAGATGAGCCGGAGATCTGAGCACGCGGCTGCTGGGCAGCCACCACCAGGAACACGGAACCTCCTCCAGTTGCACTGGGAAGCCAGCTGTTAAGTCTTCAGCAGGGAGTAGCAAGATCAGATTTATCTTTTCAACGTCACCCTGGCTGAGAGAAGAACTGGCTGTGACGAGAACCGGGGATGAGGCCAGGCCACCACACAGACTAGAGAATGGTGGCTCTGACCTCGCGTGGGAGCCGCAGAAGTGGCAGGACACAGTCCATTCAGAATGTATTCTGCAGCTGGGGCAAGCAAGACTTGCAGATGCACGAGGTAGAGACGGCAAGGAAAAGACCAGCCAACTCGGTTTGGGGCTGCGGAGACTGGGAGACCAGCAGGGAGGGCTGAAGTGGGGCAGGCTGGGGGTGGGTATAGCTGGGAAGGCAATGAAGAGGCCCAATGGGACCCGCTCAGTTTGAGATGCCTTTTAGGGGTGTCGAGGTACCAGCGGCTCAGGAGCTCAAGGAGACAGATCCAGCCTGGAGATGTAAAGCCATCGGTCTGCAGAGGGGTTTTTAAACCGTGTAACTCAACATGGTCTCTACCCTCAGGGACACAGGTTAGCACAGGGCCCTTCGTTTACACACATCGACACGAGCTCAGGGAACCGCATAAAGAGCGAAGGGAGCCCGCAGGGAAGGACGCAAGGCTGTGATGCCAGCTCACCTTTGGCACCAGCTGACGACTTTGCAATCCAAACACTGCCCTCTCCACTCTCCCTCCTGCTGTCGTAAGAAGCCAGGAAGAACTCCCTCTCGTCGGTCCGCGCATTTCCGACGGGAGGGTAGGAGTCACCCTGCACTGCAGCAACCGGCGTCCTGACGCTGGTCGGGTAGATCACGAAGGACTCAGGGAACCAGGTGCAGGCGTCGGCCAGCTCGGGGCTCGTCTTGATCAGCCTGGAGGACACCGAGGGTCAGTCCTCCTTCCCGGTGCCCCATCAGGAGCCAGCTCGACTCAGAAGGGCCAGTCCCTCCCCAGGGGCTCCTCAGGGAGGGCCCAGGCGGGCCGACCTGTTTCCCTTCTGGTCCACACTTGCTCTCGGTCCCCCGGGCATCCGCCTGAACGCCGGCCCCGTCAATTCAACAGGAGGCTGGATGCCCGCAACTAGCTCCCTTCTAAATGCATCCCGAAGGTAACCCAACTGGCAGTAATCCTGAACCAACGTCCGTTCAGCAGATGCTGTGCTTGAGCCAGATCTACAGTAAATAAACAAAGAGAAGAACTGAAGAAATCATTAGGATGGCCAGCAGAAGTTCTACCTTGGTCCCAGCTCCCAGGGGAGAAAGGCCACTTGGAAACCCGAATTACCTAATGACTTAATTCAGTTCTTCCCTTCTTTCCTTTAGGTCAGCCTGGCTAGCGTGACAGAACAAAGAGCGAATCTTTCCAATGGGGCACAGGACACCAGGGGCCCTAACTAAACCCCACCCCTCACCCCCGAGAGAACACAACTCAGCAGGTGCAGCCAGGCCTGGGACGGCCTTGGCGGACGTAGCCTCAGCTTCCCCGGGGCCTCCCCTGCACCCACCCTCCGATCACTCCCAGGGACAGGAGGCTCGAGCTGCTCATTCCACAAACGCAGAGTGGTCACAGGGAGGCGGGTAAACGTCAAGACTGCACGCTGGTACACGACAGGGCTGAGGGGCGAGCCCCGGGCTCAAGGGGTCCTGCACCGAGCCCCCCGCCCCTGGGCTCCCTCCTGGGCCAGAACCAGCACCATCAGCTGCTCGAGGTCCACCTGCAGGCCCGGCAGAGCCAACGCAGAGAGGAGGAGACGGCGTTTAAACTGCGATTAGAGACCAAGTTCCTTCAGAGTTAGAGGCGACAATTCAAAGTACCTGGCCTCAAAGGAAATGTACATGTACACACTCATTTCCAACTCAGCAAATGTTAAACGCTGTGCCCTCACGGTGTGGCCGGTGGGACCAAAAAACTGCACTGAACACCGTATTTAATTTCATGTAAAAACCCCTTCCCATTAAGCACAGCGTGATTGTTTCCTTGGTGACGTTTCCCCCTAACCGCTGCAAGGGAGTCATTGCCGCGTTTCAGCGTCATGCCAGGCCCCTGCGTAACACTGTTAAATCAATAAAACAAAACAGCATTACTGTGGCTGAGACCTGGGGTCACATTTTAATGCATTTATTATGCAGACAGCACACGCTATAAAGAAGGCTGTGTAAGAATGGTAACTAAGGTGAAATATCATTATTTTTCTACTTAAAAAAATAAGTGTGGACACTTGTAAACTTAAAGGCTTACTACCAATGAAGAATCAAGCAGAGATGTGGAAGCTAGTGCTACGATCAAAACAGAAAGGGAAAAAGGTGAAAGAAAGTGAGACACAAATTTCACAATAAAGGGCAATTACAATTTGCCATGGCAGAGCGAAAAGAAAAAGCTGCTTGTTGTGTGAAACAGACATTTTTAGCAAATACATAGTGATTTGATAAGCAGTTTCCTCATAACAGTCAAAAAAGAAATGATGAAATTAGTAACGTGAAACCAGAATTAAATATCCAACAAAAATTTTTAAAACAATTTTTCAACAGGATCCGAGCTTGTAAACATAGCCAGCTACAAAATGGCTTGGATTCTTACACAAAGAAAACATTTTGAATGGAAAGATGGTAAATGAAATAATTTGGGGGAAAAGATTTAAAAAGATATTTTATAAACAGCGAAAAGATCTCCAATTAAGCTACAAACAACTGCCCATGAGTACAAAGTCATTGTAACAATATTAAAACTTACTTGATTCAAAATATGAAAAACCACAAATACTTTTCTTTAGCTTTAGGTAAGTCATGTGACATCAGAGATGCCACCTAATAAATACTTTGGGGATGTTTTATCTCAAAGGATTTCCAAATATATCAAGAAACATTGTGAAATTATCTAAAAAAAACTCAAACTCATGGTGTAAATATTTTAAAATCTTGTATACCCAACAAAGAATTTCATCTACATATGAAAAATCACTTTCTATCATGACAGAACGCACTGCCAGCGAGGTTAGCTTAAAATCTGGATTTACTGGGATTGTAAGAGTGCCAAGGTTTTGTTACACTGTATGATACATATTGAAAACATTTGCGCTTGGTTTCCCGAAGGAGACTCTGTGGAAAGCGGCAGGGATACAGTTGTTAAAAGGGCTCACTCTACACTGCAAATGCCACAGTGACTCACAGTTCATGAACTGAGGAAAGAAACAGAGGACAATAAATTTAAGGTTCCTGTGTTCCCTGACAGAACCGACAGAGTCAGGAAGGGTTTTATAAAGATACACCGTATTGTCACCTCCGATTCAGACTTTCTTGAGATAAAAGGAACACTTCCCAAATCATTATTTTCTTTCAATAATTCATTATTTCATTCAATGAAGATAAAAAATGGCAGTGTGACTTAATGTGTCCCCCTCCCCTATCACACTGTATATGATCAAGCTAAATTTAAAGCTCTAAGGGACAGCTGGGTGGTTGGAGAGATGATCAATAGAATCCTTTAGCTGGAAAACGCTTGGTACAGCCTTTAGTAGCTAGAAAATGTTTAAACATATCCCTCAAGCAGCTTTGATTCATTTTAGGCCTAAAAGCCCTTGCTAGCATGGCTTGCTGTGGCCTAATGTCAAAAGTCTCCTCTCTGATCCTAGTTGTATTAATGCAACTTTCCCAGCTTTGCCTGCAGAGATAAGATTAGAGACCAAAGCAGATGGGACAAAGCCCGAGACACCAGATGGACTAATAAATCAGCGCCTTCCTCTCTGTGAAGAACAGGATCAAAGCCTGAATGGTGAGCAAAAGAAAAAGAGGAGGACTATAAGGTAACACAATATGCTGACCAACAATAAGACAGCAGATGACCATTACTCAATTTTAATGAATCCTGTGACTTTTACATGGTTTTTCTTTTTTTTTTCCTATTTTCCTCTGGACCTCTGCCATTCCTTTGTCTGTTTGGGCTATAAAAGCCCAAATCACCTTTCTCACTTTGAACTGGTGTTGGAAAGATTTTTCCTCCATTTCCTTGGGGATACATTCTCAACAAACCCAGCCTCTACCAATGCAAAGAGACTCATTTCTCTGTTTGATGCGGGATCAGGTGGGCCTAAGTATTGAAGACTGTGGTTTTTGACAGTAACATAAGGAAAAGTTTATTTTGACCTGGCTAGACAGGTATGAAAATTTATGTTGAACTTCATAATACAAATCAGAAGTCATGATGCGACACATTTTCTAATGTGACTCCAAATACAGAGATTTTCGCTGGAATACACAGCATGAGGCAAACAAACAAAAACTAAAGAAAAGTCTGAAGAACACTTACTTGGTTGACGCACTTAGAGTCGCTTTTCAATTTACACAATACCCCTTTGAATTCAATATTAATAACGTGTTGACACAAGAGTTGGTGAATTAACTTGTACAGACATAGTTTAAAAATTGGTTTATGCTTTGACTTGTCAGTCAAATCAGTTCTTCTAAGAAAGGTGAACAAGTTTTGTCCACATGGATGCAAATATTAAATGAAAATTATTTTCTGGTACTGAATCCAGCCACTGAAAACCTCTTACGTATACAGGAATACTTAGCTATGTAAATCTACTTTTTCAACCATAAACTTTATGAACTCTAAATACAGATCAGGTATTTCTAATGAAAATTCAGTTCTGATTTAAAATGTACTATAAATGTAAAGGACGCCCCAGATTTTGAAGACCCAGAATGAAAAAAGAATGTGAATGCAATTACATGGAATTGTGAATAGGAAGTGAGCTAAGGTAGGTTAGTATAGGCTAAAGTGAAATAGTGACACATTCCAAAGTAATTTGGGCAGATAATAAAATACATATTTGCAGCCTCCCCCATCACCCAACCCCGAGGGGCTGGGGGAAGGTGCAGATGTGTTGGATTTCCTCACCTGGATTGGTGTTGATGTTGTCACAAACACTGGGACTGGCGGTTTGATGTGCTGAGCCCTCGATCATGGGACTTGCCCTTATGTGGCTTGTTGCTGCAGAGGAGAGGCTAAACTTGTGTGTAGTTGTGCCTAAGAGTCTCCCCCTGAGTACCTCTTTGTTGCTCAGATATGGCCCTCTCTCTCTCTAACTGAGCCACCTTGACAGGTAAACTTACTGCGCTCCCCTCTATGTGGGACCCGACGCCCAGGGGTGTAAACATCCCTGGCAATGCAGGATATGACTCCTGGGGATGAATCTGGACCTGGCATCGTGGGACTGAGAGTATCTTCTTGAACAAAAGGGGGATGCAAAATGAGACGAAATAGAGTTGGTGGCTGAGAGATCTCAAATGGAGTCGAGAGGTCACTCTGGTGGACATTCTTATGCACTATATAGAAAACACCTCTTAGGTTTTAATGTATTGCAATGGCTAGAAGTAAATATCGGAAACTACCAAACTCCATCCCAGCAGAGTGGACTCCTGAAGACGATTATATAATAATGTAGATTACAAGGGGTGATAGCGTGATTGTGAAAACCTTGTAGATCACACCCTCCTTTATCTAGTGGATGAGTAGAAAGACGGGGATAAAAACTAAATGACAAATGGGATGGGATGGGGGGATTGTTTGGGTGTTCTTTTTTCATTTTTATTTTTTTATTCTTGTTCTGATTCTTTCTGATGTAGGGAAAATGTTCAGAAATAGATTGTGGTGATGAACGCATAACTAGATGATCACACTGTGAACGGTTGACTGTGTACCATGGATGACTGTATGTTATGTGCATGTATTTGAATAAAACTGAATAAAAAAAAAAAGAATGTGAATGATGTACTTGGCCGCACACACGTTCCACCAGCCACTGGGGAAAGAGCACCGGCGCCTGCTGGGGCCGAGGTCCGCTAGAGCCGTGACAAACAGGCGCAGTGGTAAGGGGAGCTCCCACCTACAGCGCACTAGAAGGCAGGTGTTATTCAAAGCCTTTGCATAAGTTACCTCAATCAATCCTTGCCACGGAGAAGGAAACTTAGCCACAGAGTCAAACGTCCCCCGGGCCTCAGCTGGGCCTCACAGCTCCTGACCGGGGAGGGCCCGGGGCTCCCAGGGTGAGGACATCAGCCCCGGGGAGCAGAAGATGAGCCAGAGGCAGAGTGGCACCACTGCCCGAGACCCCCCCCGGCGGATGCCGACCACACGGAGCACGACAGCCGGGCCCCCAACTCAAGACGGCCAACTCGGAGGCGCCTTCACCGGGAGCCGGGGGTCGGGCTGAGGCGAGCCCACAGCAGCAGCCCCCGCCGGGACCCCGTCCCAGGCTCTGCTCCCGGGGATGACCCAAGAGACACCACTTCCTTTATCAAGCAGCGAACTGCAAATTTTCAGTTGTCAAGTAGCTCAAAGAAGCCCCAGAACAGCTACTTGTTGGCTTTTTCAGTAAAGGAAATTCTGCCCTTCAGAAATCATCAATCATCCCAGAGTTTTGCTTCTGTTTTTCAGGAAGAAAACAAAAACCATTCATGTAAAACGCGGAAAGAGCAGGTCCGAGAGGGCACTCACCTCACCAAGGAAGCTTTGCGGCACAGTCTGTCGGCCCCTCTGTAGTAATTCACCAGCTGTGCCAGCCCCGGCTCGTGCCCTGCGAGGGATCGAGAAGGCTCAGAGGACAGGACAAGGCGGGGGTCAGCGACGTCGGGCCCGGCGGGCCCCTTCTCTCGCCCTCCCCATAGGGTACCTTACACCAACCTCGCAGCTCCACCAAGAACCCCTGCTGCCTTTCCTTCTCCTCCTGAGGGCGTGGTCTAGGGGTCTTTTCCATCTCGCCCCTCCCTGATCCCAAGCACACTTGGCTGAAAACATCCCCACTTGCCAGTGATCCTCGCACAGCCAGGCTTCCCACACCCCTGGCCTTGCTTCCCGGCAGTCAGAGGCGGCAGCGGACCTAGACGCCACCTTCCTCAAGCACATCTGCCCCTGCAAGCCCCAGGGGAGCCACCAGCAGGCAAAGGAGGGGAGTGGGGGGGGCGTCTATAAACTCTGAGGCCGTGAGAACCTGCTTCCCTGCGGCACCCCACAGGGAAACCTATTCTCAGCAGATCCCGCTGCGCATCTCCTCCACTCTGGAACTACAGCACAAAAAATACAAATAGAAACAAAAGCTGAACATTCTTGCTTAGAACCCTAACAAAGTAACACCAAACAAAGGGCGTGTGAATGGCAGATGCCAGGGGCGGGAATAATTCAGGCACTAAGTGGCCCCTGCTGTCCCCGGGCTGGGCACCACCGCCCCCCCTGCCTCCCCAAGCCTGAGCCTTTCCCGCCGCAGCCAGCGGGCAGCTGGTAGCCAAGGGTAACCGGCCCTGCCACTGAAGGAGCGCCACCATTTGGTTATGGGATGCCCTGCTTTTGGGGGGCTTCAGCCCCCAAGCCGTTCTTGTCCCTTGTGAACAGGAGGCCCCGCCTGAGCTCTACAGTCCAGAGAGAAAGCGGGTCTGGAAGGGAAGTGGGCCGAGGAGGGAGAAAATAAATATTCTCTCTTGAAGCAGTTTTTCCTTCCTCTTTCCTCCAGGAAGGTGACCTCTGCTCTGGGGGATTCCTGAGGAGCCCTTTGAGGTGGACCCTTTAACCCCTGCTGCTCAGTCCACCCGCGTTTCACGCGGCCACCTCCCCAGCAGCCTACTTTCCGTCTAGGCCTTGCGCCTCCCCCACATCTGCCTTTGGGGGCCGTCTCCTCTCCCCGGGCGCCCTGCCCTCGTGTTGCCTCCAAGCAGGGAGGGCGGTCCTGGGACCCCCGGTGCCTCCTTTCTTTGGTGAAGAGCTCGGCCCACCCCGGCTGCGTGTCGGCCTCCGCGCGCCGTGCCCGGCCTAGGAGGCCCGGGGGGACACGCGCGCCCGGGCTGCAGGGACCGGCCACTGCCGCAGGCCCTGGCGGCCGCGCCGCGACTCCGGCCGGAACCCGAGCCGGGGCCGGGAGGGCCAGTGGCCGGGGCGCGCGCTCACCCAGCCTCCCGAAGGGCAGCCGGTTCCGCTCGCCCAGCATGAGGTTGAAGCGCGGGTTGTCGCGCCTCAGCCGCCGCCAGTGGCCGCTGGCGACGAGCAGCCGGGACACCTCGGCGTAGACGCTGCTGTTCTCGTCGCGCACCACGAAGGTGTACATGGCGCGGCGGGGCGAGGAGGCGCTCGGCGCGGGCCCCGGAGCCCGCCGACCCCGGCCCCGACCCGCGCCGCCGCGCGCCCCAGGCTCCGCCGACTCCGCCGGGTCCGCCCCTCCCGTGATGCCGCGCGGCGCGCGGGGGCGGCGTGGAGCCGGGGCGGGGCCGGCGGGTCCCCGGCTGGAGTGTCAGGACTTTTTCTAGATGGAAACCAGGAAGTCTCCAGCCTGTGTCCGCAGAGCCCCGGCGCGGCGCGGAGGAGGGCGCGGAGGAGGGAGCGGGAGCGGGCGTGGTTGTGGCGCGGGAGGAGCGCGCCCTCCCCGGCGGAGGCTCCGCCCGGGCCGCCTCCTGACCCCGCTGCTGGGAACTGGCCCGTACGGGCCCCTCGGGGAGCCCCGGACCCCGCTCCCCGCCGGCCGCGTCGGAGGGACAGAGCGGGGGCGGCTGTCGGGTTGCCTGTCGGCTTCCTGCACGCGCTCCTGGATCTCCCCCTCGCGCCCGAGTCCGTCCCTCTCGTGCAGAGGGCGAGCGCCCCGCACACCCGCACCGCCTCCCCCGCCCGCGCCGGAAGGCCTTCGCTGCTGCGGGGAGCTCGCCCGGCGCGGCAGTGGGGCAGGCCCCGAAGCGCTGGGTGCGCACAGCCCCCCAGGGCGGGCAGGCGTGGAGGAGGGCGCCCGGGCCCTGCCCTCTGCCCCCGGCGGGCACGTGCGCCCGCCTCAGGGCTCCGCGGGGTGGGGTCCAGCTGCGCCCGCACCGCTGCCCCGCGCCCTCCCCGGCCTCGCGGCCGCAGTCCTCTGAGCTTTCCACGCGCGCCGCCGCCTTCCCCGCCCCGGCTGCCTCCCCCCGCTGCGGCTCTCGGTGCCTACACCACCGGCATCCGCGAGCCCGAATCCAAGTTGCTGTTCCCCTTTCTCCTCTTTCTCACTTGAGTTTTGTAGTGACTCCTTTTTTGTTTTGTTGTTGTTTTGCACTTCGCTGCCCTAACCCCTTTTCCTGACAAGAGAATTCATCGTTCTTCCCTCCGAACTCACTTTATGCGCCCCTGGTGGGACTCACCCAGCACTCTGGGGCGAACCCCCCCATCCCTCGTGCCATGATGAGCAGTCAGAGGTGGGGAAACGATCCAAACCAGGCCCGCCCGGCTCTCCCGGGGACTTGCCTACCACGGCCGTGCAGAAAGGCTCATTTTGATCGGCTTCCGGCCCCCGCCCAAGCAAGCGTGTGTGTGGAGTGTCCGGCCGTGCTCAGGCCCCTGCAGTCTGCCTTCGGGTGGGCCCTTTTGACCTTCTGTGCTCATGAACAAAGCTTCGCGGTTGACCAGGAGTGTGAACATAGCTGGGGACTCCCCGTCTTGGCTACACGGGCTCAGCCTCAGCCACCAATGTGCTTACCCCAAGCACGGCGTCAGCCGCAGGCTCGTCCCGACGCGTCCTTGGCTCTCCCCGGCTCCTGCCTCTGGGAAGTCACTTTCCTGACAGCAGCCCTTGGTGTGAGCCTCCAGCCCGCCCCCCCGTGAGTGACCCCTCACCAGGGTGACCGAGAAGCCCCTGGTCCTCACGACTTGCCAACCCTGGCGGAACCACCATGCAAAGCTGGTGGGAAAAGGAGTTGGCGTAAGCTGCAAACCAGACCACCCAGTTCTCACTGATCTTACCCAAAATCCAACAGTTGCTCAAGCCTAGATCCTTCTCGGATTGTGTTTGCCTTTGACCTGTTTCTATAGGGCCAGAATGTATGTTTGTTTTGTCAGTTTTGTCCACTTTGCTTTTAGGGAAGAGGATTTGCCTATCTCCTCAATCAGCCACAGCCAGAAACTACCCACCCACCCACCCAAATACTATGCCTTCCATCACTTTTATAATTAATTCTTTAATTTAATTCCCCCTGTTTAAAATACCTAGAGTGGTTTCTGTTTTCCTGATCCAAAACAACACATACACTGTAGTCTTTAGAACTTACTGGAAGTCAAGGAATGTGAGATAATTTGAATAGGAAATAATTCTCAAAGATTAAGCACAATTCACATGCTCCAATCTTCTCCATCCTCAGAGTTGTCACACAAAACAAGGGACAATACCTCTGTATCACCAAGATCTATAGTTGAGTCCCGTCTCCACCCACTTTTTTAGCTCTGAGATTGTGGGGAAAACATTGAATCTTGGTGAGCTTTAGCTTCCTTTTCTATAAAGTGAACTTAGTAATACTTCCCTTAAGAAATTTCTCTAGAGAATAAATGGTAAGATGTACAGAACGCCCCAGCACACGGTGTACCCCTAGCACATATTTAATCTCTTTTCCCTCCAGTTAACCCCTACCCTTCCTTCTGTTGTTCCCAAGAAACAGCAAAACAGCAACCTGAATGTCCACTGAAAAACCAAATAAATACTTGTGAAAATCCACACCTGAAGGAACTAGGAAGAAGAAGCCAACTAAATTTAACTGCTCAGTGACATCATTTGGCTTTTATTATCCCAGTATCTAATTTCCTTTCAGCTCCCGCAACACAGTTTTTTGAAGAACTACGGTCAAGTCTCATTTTTGCGACTGGCTTCTTTCTCAGACTCTGATCCAGCAGCAGAACCTCAACTCGATACATAAATTACGATGTTTGCTGGTTAGCAGTTCTGGGTGACGTGGTGTCCGGAGCGGAGTCAGCTAACAGTTGCCGGGGACACCACAGTCTCAGGTCATCATGTGGATGTAAAAGGCCTGCTGCTGGTAAACAAACTGGATTTTTTACGTTTAAAGTGAATCCAACGCTTTGCTCTTTTGGCTTGGAGAATGGAACATATCTTCCCATCAAGGTAAGGAAAAATGTCCATGTTTCCCGCCTGTTGGTTCTCCGTGGGTGGCCAAACTCATGACTGTCAATCAAAAGATGGATCAGAGGATTTTTACAGCTTCTGCTCTGCAGGAGATGGTGGGGACTGATCTGCAGACGTTTTTAGTAGGCCGAGTAACTAATTCCCCTTCTCCTTATGTGGAAAACTCTCTTTTCTCTGGGATAGTTTATAGTAATTTTGGTCTGTTAAATTTTTCATTAACAGAGCCAATACTAAAAACATTATGCTGGTTAACAATTTTAAAATGAGAATACAAAATCTACTAAAGTGAAAAAAAAAGCATACTGGGTACAACCACGTCTTTTTTTTCTTTGCAATAATTAGGAGGTGCCCGGACTGGCAGCTTGTCTCAGTGGCTGTATGAGCACTGGGTGGTCCCCTGTGCAGAAGGGCCGAGTCTCAGAGGGGTGAGCTGTACAGGTGAGGGAGTTAGGGCTCCCAGACGCAATCAAAATGTTTAAGAAAAAAAAAAGTAGTGTCGGAGGACAACTTTTTAAAAAACTTTTTATTAGAGCAGTTGTAGGTTTACAGAAAAATGCAGAAAGTACAGGGTTCCCACAACACCCAAACAAACACTTAGTTTTCCCTATTATTAATACTTTGCATTGTTACTGAAACTTTGTTATCACTGATGATATGTTATCATAATTATGTAATTAACTATAGTCTATAGTTGACATTATGGTTCATTCTTTGTATCATACATTCTATGCTGAAAATATATATACAACCTAAAATTAATCATTTTTGCCATTATCAAGGATGAAATTCAGTGGTGTTAGATACATCCACAGTATTGTACCTTCATCACCACCATAAATTACCAAAACTTATCCATCATCACAAACAGAAACCCTGCACCAATTAAGCATTAACTCCCTATTCCCTACCCCCAGCCCTGTACCTGGTGTCCTGTATTCTAATGTCTTATGCAATGAACTTTCAAATTCCAATTATTGCTTATGTTCCAGTTTGCTAATGTTGCCATTTTGCAAAACACCAGAAATGGATTGGCTTTTATAAAGGGGGTTTATTTGGTTACAAAGTTACAGTCTTAAGGCCATAAAGTGTCCAAGCTAAGGTGTCACCAACAGAGCACCTTCACTGAAGGATGGCCAGTGGCGTCTAGAACACCTCTGTTGTCTGGGACGGCACCTGGCTGGCATCTTCTTCCTTTTCTCCCAGGTTGTGTTTCAAAATGGCTCTCTCCAAAATGTCAGCTCAATGGCCTTCTTCAAAATGTCTCTGTAAGCTGCAGCTCCTCTTCAAAATGTGACTCTCAGTTGCTCTGGGGTCCTTCTGTCTGTGAACCCCTTTATATGACTCCAGTGATTGAATTAACACCCACCCTGAATGGACTGGGTAACACCTCTATAGAATTATCCAACCAAATGTTTCACTCACAGTTGATGGAGTCAAATCTCCATGGAAACACTCAATCAAAGGATTCCAATCTAATCGACACTAATGCGTCTGGCCCCACAAGATTGCATCAAAGATCTGGCATTTTGGGGGACATAATACATCCAAACTGGCAAAGCATATGAGATTATACAATGATTGTCCTTTGGTGTCTGGCTTATTTTGCTCAACATGATGCATTTAACATTTATCGATTGTTGTAGCATGCATCAGAACTTCATTTCTTTCCACTGCTGAATAATATTCCGTTGTATGTGTGCAAAACATTTTGTTTCTCTGTTCATCTGCTACCGGACACTTGGTTTGCCCCCATCTTTTGACAATTGAGAATAAAGCTGCCATGAGCATCAGTGTGCAAATATATGTTCAGATCCCTGCTTTCAATTATTTTGGCTATATACTTAGAAGTGAGATGGTAATTCTATACTTAACTTTCAGAGGAACTGCCAAACTTTTTCCTCCATGGCTGCACCACTTTACATCCCCACCAACAAGGAACGAATGCTCCTGTTTCTCCACACCCTCACCAGCACTTGTTATTTTCTGATTCTTTACTAGCAGCTATTCTAGTGGGTGTGAAATGGTATCGTTTGCATTTCCCTAATGGCTAATGATGTAGAGCATCTATTCATGTGTTTATTGGACCACTTGCACATCTTCTTTGGAGAAATGTCTATGCAAGTCCTTGGCCCATTTTAAAATTTGGTTGTTTTTCTTTTTGATGTTGAGTTGTAGAAGTTCTTTATATATCAGGGGCCTTGCCCCAATTAAGATGGTGAGTGAGACATTTCAGGGCTCTGCCCCCGCCCCCTGCAGAAGCTTTGAACAACCAGCAAGGACGGGCAGAATCGTCTTTCTTGAAGCACCAGGAAACAGTTAAAGGAGTGTGGTAACAGGGTGGGCACAGATTCAAGAAAAATTCCACTTAAAAGAAGCAGGATGTCGTGGTGCCCTGGCTGCCCACCCTCCCGGGCTCGGAGCCAGCACGGGCTCCCAGTGCGGGTACCTGGTCCTCGTCCCAGAGGGAACAGAGTAACCCTCGTGCACATCCTCGGAGTACGTGTGTCTGGCCCAGTCTGCCTGGTGGTGGCCTGAGGAACGTGCCGGCATGCAGAAGGCAGCTCACCGAGCTCTCGTGCGGAACACCGTGGGGGAGCAGTCGACTCATGCTGCCCGGGGCAAGGGATTGTTGGCTTTGGACACACAGTGCAGAGCCTGGGACTATGAGGAAACTCTTTCCTAGGGGAGAGGCAACATTTGTATCCATGTAAATGGGGGAATTCCTAGGGATACATGCATATTCCCAAGAAGAGACACATGCACAGAGAGGCACCAGGGAGGCCCCTATGCTTTGGCCTGGAGCTATTCTCTAAACTCATCATATGAATAAGCTCTGAAGAAGAGAACTTGCACAGGTCCATCTGCAAAGACTGGGAAAGGTGTTTGTTTATTTATTTATGGTTAGTGCCTGGCATTCAAGGAAAGCTCTGTCATAACACTAGCTGGATTCAAGTTTACACAACAGATGCATGAGAGTCTAAATTCCAGCAGCAACACATTGAAATATCAAAATATCCAGGTTTCAACAAAAGAATACAAAACTTACAAAGAAACAGAAAATGACAGCCCAGGCAAAGGAGAAAATTAAAGTGTTAGAAACCGTCAGCAAGGCGTATGAGACCTGGGATGTGCCAGACAAAGACTTGAAAAAATTGGTCCAAAATATGCCAAAAGAGCTAAAGGAAAACATGGACAAAGAACTAAAGACAATAAGGAAAATGAAAGACAAATACAAAGAGAATATCAATAGAGAGATGGAAATTATGAGAAAGAACCAAAGAGAGCTGAAGACCATAGTGAGGGAAATTAAAAATTCCCTTGAAAGGTTCAATAGAAGATTGTAGCTGGCAGAAAAAAGGATCAGTGAGCTTGAAGATAAGACAGTTGATATCATCCAGTCTGAGGAGCTGAAAGAAGAATGAAGAAAAGTGAACAGAGCCTGATGAACCCGTGGGAAACCATCAAGTTTTACCAACATACACACTGTGAGAAACCCAGAGAAGAAAACAAGAAAGGGGCAGAGAGAATATTCAAAGAAATAAGGGCTGCAAACTTCCCAAATTTAACAGGAGACATGAATATACACATCCAAGACAATCAACAAACTCCAAACAGGATGAACCCAGATAGAACCATGCCACAGCATATTATAATCAGACTGTAGAGTGCCAAACAAGAGAATTGTGAAAACCGTAAGAGAGATGCAACATGTCAAGTACAAGGAGGCTCAATGAAATTAAATGCTAATTTCTCATCAGAAACCATGGAAGCAAGAAGGCAGTTAGATGGCGTATTTAAAGTGCTAAAAGCAAAAAAAATGCCATCCAAGAATTCTATATCCAGCAAAACTGTGTTTTAAAAATGAGGACGAGATTCAGACATTCCCGGATAAACAAAGCAGAGGGAGTTTGTCACCAGCCCTACAAGAGATTCTAAAGAGAGTTCTGCATGTTGAAAGGAAAGGATGCTAGACAAGAAATAAAGATCTCTGGTGAGGGTAAATATTAATGTCAGTACTACTGTATTTTTGGTTTATGACTCCACTTTTTATTTCCTACAGGCTCTAAAAGGCAAATGCACAAATGCAAAGATAAATCAGTGGTTTTGGACTCATGTTGTATAAACATGTAATTGCTTATACTAACTACACAAAACTGGGGGGACAGAGGGGTATAGGAACATATTGAAGTTAAGTCGGTATAAAAGCAAACAAGATTGTTGTAGATGTACGATGTTGACTTTCAGCCCTACGGTACCTACAAAGAAAGTATCAGAGAACATGCAAACTCCTAGAGACAGAAACTGGAGTACGGGTTTCAGGGGCCACAGGACAGTGGGACGGGGAGTCGGTACCTAACGGGTGGAGGGTTTCTGTTTCAGGAGGTGGGATTGTCCTGCACTCGGTTGATGTTGTCTTTGGAGGAACAGAACCCTTAATTCTAATGAGGTGCAGTTTAACACCTTTTTAAGATCAGTACTTTGGGGTGCTGATTAAGAAATATTCATCTTCTTCAAAGGTCACAGAGAGTTTCTCCTAAGTTGTCCCTTGGAAAAGTTATTTCATAACCCTTGGGTCTTTAATCCATTTGTAGTTGATTTCTTGTACAAAGTGAAAGTTAGGTGTCAAGATAAATATATTTGCTTTCTGTGATAAGCAACCAACCTAGTAACATTTGTCAAAAAGACCATCTTTCCACCGCTGCACTGCAGAAGCATCGTGGTTATAAATCAGGGGTCACTTAGACTGTGGGCTGCTTCCTGCCTCTTTCTGCTGTCCTGCTGACTCCTGTTTTTCTGTTCTGTTTAATTACTGCAGCCCAATAAGGTCTTGACTTCTGCTCCCATAAATCAGCCAGCTTTGTTCCTCTTCAAGATCATATTGGCTATTCGTGGCCCTTGGTATTTCCATGTATACTTAAGAATAACCTGTCAATTTACACAAAAGCTTGATAGCATTTAGAATAAACTTGCATAGGATTTACAGATTATTTGGGGAGGCTTTTTATATTTACAGTATGAAGTTTTGCAAATGAAGACTTAGATCTTCTGAAATTTCTAAATAATGTTTTATAGTTTTTAGTGTAGTGGTCTTGCATAGTTTTATTAGACTTATTCCTTGGTATTTGTTTTTTTGATGGTACCATAAAGAGTATTTTTAAATTTCATTTTCCATTGGCTTTCTGCCATTACCTAAAGGTGCAATGTACTTTTGTATATTGACCTTGTATCCAGTGCCCTTGCTAAATTCACTTATTGATTTAGTTGTCTGTAGATTCTTTTGGATATTCTGTATATACAGTCATGTCATCTGTAACTAGTTATAGTTTCATACATCTTCATCTCCTTCCTAGTTCCAGGGGGACACCTTCAATATTTCATCATTCGGTATGATGTCTGCTCTAAATTATTTTGGAAGAGGGATATCATATATCAGATTAAGGAAATTATGTTCTATTTCTAATTTGATAAGAGTTTCTTTTTAAAAATCATGAATGGGTGTTAATTTCATCAAATGCTTTTCCTGCATATAGTAATTGATCACAGGTGTTTTTTCTCCTTTATCCTTTTAATGTGCTTGATTACATTGCTTGCATTTATAATGTGAAGTAAAACTTATATTCTTGAATAATATCATAATGTCATTTTGTTGTGATGCATTATCATTTTTATTTATTGCTGGATTCAATTTGATAATATTTCATTTAGGATTTTTTGCATCTGGGTTCACAAGAGAGACTTGTACATGATTTTTCCAGCTTCCAATTTTTTCTGTCGGGATTATGTTCGTCTCCCAAAATGAGTTCAAGTGTGGTCCTTCTTTCTCTGTTATTGGAAGAATTTGCATAGGGCTGATATTTTTCCTTCCTTAAATGTTTGGGAGAACACAACAGTGAAGCCGTAGATTACATTCCTTCGGCAGATGTCAGACTATTCAGATTCACTATCATTCCTTATGTAAGATATGATAATTTGTATTTTTAAAGAACTTTGTCCCTTTTATATAATTTGTAGACACAAACTTGTTCATAATATCTTCTTAATATATTTTTTATATCTGTGAAATCTGTAATGAGGATCTCATTTTCATTCCTTATACATTACATCCAGTCACTACAGATTGAATCTATGTGTTATTGATCAGTATTGCCAGGGGTTTATCCAATTTATTAATCTTTTCCAAAACCAAACTTTTAGTTTTGTAAACTTTTTTCTATGATATCTTCACCACCACACCCATTTCACTGATTTCTGCTCTTTAATTCCTTCCGTTTACCTTCTTTAGATTCAGTTTTTAGATTTGGGGATAGAAGCTTAAATAACTGAGTCTGGCCCTGTCATCTCTGTGAAGTAATGCTCTTCACCCCTAGTAATATCTCTTACCATAAGTCTACTAGTCTGACATACATGTAGCAATACACCAGCCTTCTGTCAGCTAATGTTACCATCATGTGCTTTTTTTTTAGAAAGTCTCAAAACTTTTTATTGAAAAATAATTTTCTCTTGCTGCTTTCAGAACTTTCTCCTCTTCAGCATTTGACAGTCTAATCAGTATATGTCTCAGAGTGGGTTTATTTGAAATTATTCTATTTGGACTTCACTGGGCATCTTTGATTGGCATACTTATGTCATTTAGAAGGGTTGGGAGGTTTCCCCCAGCTATGTCTTGAAACACTCTTCCTAGCCCTTTACCCTTCTCTTCTTCTTATAGCCACCAATGATTCTTATGTTTTTTGCTTCATGTTGTCCATCATTTCTCTGAGATCCATTTCAAATTTTTCAGTTTTTTTCACTATTTGTTCTTTTGTGTGTTCTCATTCGATTTCTCTGTCTTCTCATTCACCTGTTCTTTCTTCTGCCTCTTCAAATCTGCTGTTGTGTGTCTCTACATATTTTTAATTTGATCCACAGTGTCTTTTATTTCCATAAGATCTGCTATTTTTAATTTACTTTTCCAAATTCTTCTTTATGCTCTTTTAGAGTCTTCTTGATTTCCTTTATGTCTTTAGCCTTCTTGTTGAAATTGTTTTGGAGATCTGTTTGTATTTCTTTAATTGTTCCAAATTTTATGTCTCCTCTGGCTTTTTAATTTGTTCATTTGGCTTGTCCATATCTTCTAGATTCTTAAAGTGCTTTGTGATTCTCTGTTGGCTTTGGGGCATTTTCTTGTCTTGATAAAGTTACTTTGGGAAGTACAGGATTATTTGAGCATTTATATATAATTTGGTAAAACTACAGCTTGATGGAGTACAGTTTCCAAATTCTACCATCAGGTGACGCTCTGGAGGCACAGCCTGCTGGAGTGCAGTTTCCCTAATCTAACAGCAGATGGCGCTCTTGAAGCACAGCTTGGTGAGGCACAGTTTCCCAATCCTACCAGTAGGTGGGCAATACTGAGGCACAGCTTTCTGGAGTGCAGTTTCTCAATCTTACCAGCAGGTGGTGCTCTTGAGTTACAGCTAGCTGGAGTGCAGTTTCCCTAACCAACCAGCAGGAGGCACGCTTGAGGCACAGCTAGCTGGAGTGCCATTTCCCTAACCCACCAGGAGGTGGTGCTCTTGAGTTACAACTAGCTGGAGTGTAGTTTCCCTACCTACCAGAGGCACAGCTTGCTGTGGTGCAGCTTCCCAAGTCCACCAGCAGGTGGTGCCCTCAAGTGGGTCTTCCCTGAACCTCTCCTGTGTGGTGGGCGGAGAAACC
>PVKY010002230.1:0-26692 GCA_004027775.1 Bradypus variegatus | reverse complement strand
ATAGTTCTGAGCTATATGGTAAAAATAGGCAACAAGCGGTTGAAAGTGTGGCACTGAAATTTAGGCAACAACTTGAGGATTTGAGCCATGGATTTGTGTCATCTGTGCAGATGTCATGTTTGAAGCCATTGGGTCTGTGGATTGTGGGTTCGTCTAGATGCTGCCATTGGCAAATGGTGAATCCATAAATGTAGGGAATGTGTTTGAGTCTGGCATTTGCAAAACTACCACAATATTATCTGCTACATTAAATCTCACTGAAAACTTGAAGCAGTACCCGGTTACTTCAAAAACGTTCCCCACACTGGAAGAGTAGAAGAATTTGGCATGAGTGAAAACAGAAGTACATGAGAAAGGAGGAACCCAACATTTGAAAGGATGTGCCTATGGCTTTGTTGACATTTTTGTGTGAATTGCCTCCAAGGATGGTCAAAACCAGAGATGACTTTTACTGTCGTGCAAGCATTATTCAAGAAATGGCAACATTTCAAGAAATTTATGATTCTCCATATTGATGCTGCAAAATACATTTGGGCAACACCTGTATTCTTTCTCCCTTATTTGAGACTTTATGGTGTTACTTTTATTATTATTATTATTTTTAAGAGAAATAAGGAGTTATGTTCTTCCCGTAATGGGAATCTGTTTATTCTGAAAGATTAAATTTAAAAGAGTGATAACCCCAACAGTTATTTCCCATGTGAGATTGTCTATTTGAGAATTAATATAAGCCTAAAATAATTTATGAATCAGCCACTGCTCTCTTGGCTTCTGAACTTTAGAGAGAAGTCTTGGACATGTACATAAGCCAGGTGAGTTTAGGCAAGTGAACATTTTGGCCTAGGAAACTGAGGCCAAGAATAAGTTATGCCCAGAACATCCATCAAAAATAGCTCTTACTCCAAGTTCCACACAACTCTGACAATATCCCAATACACTCCTATGAAACTGCAGGCAGGCATCTCTCAAAAATTTCCCAAAGTCCCTGAAACCAAGAAAAACACTCATGGCAGCCTTCCCCCACTTTATAATGAGACTGTTGTTTTAGCAAAACTCATAACCGAGCAAAATTCTGTTAAATAAGGGGGTAGTTTATTTGGGAGACACTCCTTGCTGACTGCAAGATGTTAGAGCTGTTAGATTTCTTACTGCCACTGATGCTTCCTATGTGTTTTACAATGTTCCACATGTATCTGTTGTATTTGGGTGAATCAGCTGTAAGACATCAGAGGCAAAACCAGCTTGATGTTTCTTCACTAAATAAGTTGTAGGGGTCCGAATTCAAATGTTTATTCAATCACTTGCTAATCCAGGAGGATTTCTTTGGAGGCTTGGGAGTATAGATTATGACCTGCTGAAAGTAGAGAGATGCCAGAACAAACTCTAGTGAGAGAGTAAGAATTCAGATTGATGAAGTTGGCACTAGTCCCTGGATTTGACTGTTTCTAACAAAGGTTACGCACATTGTTTTATACTTATGATGGCTTTGTGGTAAATTGAATTTTTTTTTAATATTTTAAATTCAGTTTTCTTAAGGTATATTCATATACCAGACAATCATCCATGGTGTACAATCAACTATTCACAGTGCCATCATATAGTTGTACATTCATCACCCCAGTCTATTTTTTTTTAATTCAGTTTTATTCAAACACATTCACATAACATACAGTCATCCATGGTATACAGTCCTCTAGTTATGCATTCATCACCACAATCTATTTCTGAACATTTTCCCTATATCAGAACGAATCAGAACAAGAATAAAAAATAAAAATGAAAAAAGACCACCCAAACCATCCCCCCATCCCATCCCATTTGTCATTTAGTTTTTATCCCCGTCTTTCTACTCATCCATACATACATTAGATAGATGGGTTGTGATCTACAAGGTTTTCACAATCACACTATCATGTGGTAAATTGAATTTTAAAAAGGAAATTTAGTTCCTGAAAGAGAAAGAAAGGGAAGGAAGGGGTTGGGGGGAGGAACAAGAGGAAGGGAAAGCGTAATTCCTGGTTTTTAGAGGAAATTAGTAAAGCTTCCATAGTCAGGATTTAGCAGCTCCCCAAGGTCCAGTAGGCTCTAGGAAATGGTTTTAGAGCTAGTTCAGGGTTCCAGAACCACAATAGACCATACCGGCCAAGGTAAAGCCCTAAGAAGGAGCAAATGTGTGTAGGTCACTTTCATGTTTCAAATTTAGACAGGCTGAGTTAACAAAACTATTTTACAGTTAAGCTCTTCAGAAACTCTGAATGCTCTAATTTTTTTAATGTATTTTGCAATATATAAGGAAATAGCAATATCAGTTTGAATGATGGCCTTACTAAATCACCTTGTGGCCCAATTTGTATGTATGAGCCAAGCAGTGAATCCGGCTTCTGCTAATAATCCTCAACCCAATGCTTTTACTTTCCTTGGAGAGTATTTTGAGCTAACAGTGAGGCTTGGGACTAAATACAGTTACTTTTTTTAGCCATGTTGAATAATGCTATTAAAAATAATTAATGAAAACAGAAAGTGCTCATGAGTCACCAGGTTTCAGTAAGCAAGTATTTATTGAACATCTACTATGACCTAGGGTGGGGAAATAGAAAAAGTATGTGAAAAGGGAGGCAAAGAGACACAAATGCCAGTTTTACTGAATGTTGTCCTTGTGCCCTTTCTTTTCCCTAGAACACACATAGAGACTGTTGCCCGCTCACTCCAGGTCAGTGGCCCCTTGAAAGACTCCCCGCATTCTTACTGTCTGTTGGTGCCCCTAACCCCCTAATGTAAACACATGTGACAAGAGTCCCAAATTGGCTTCATGGGAAACTCATACTTAGCAGGAGCTCGGGTCTGTAAGGGAGGAAGCAAATCAGCAACATCATGGATTCTGCTTTTGTTTTACCTGCTGCCCCTTTTAAGTTCTTATTTATTGAAAGTATTTGCTTTTCCATTAATACGTGGGAAGTTCCTTCCTCTTACTCATCATACCCAAGGAAGCTTAGTAAGTGGTACACAAGGAACATGGCTTGTTTAAAACAAATCACTGTCACTGAGAAATTCAGGGTAACCAATTGTTCTTCCCTGATGTGGAACTAAGGCTGTCACTTACTTTTTTAATTAAAGAATTGTTAATTAAAATGAATGTCATAGGCTTTTGGTAAAATATCAGGTACCCATGTGTATGATATAATTCATGCCAACCTGAGGGATTCTCCTGCCCCTCGGTGGTTTCTCCCACCCCTCAGAATGAAATCCACACACCTTCCTGTGTGCTGCGGGCCCTTCGTGATCTGGCTCTCCTTCCCCTTCACCCTCCTCTTCACCCTCCTCTCCTCCCCACTGGCCTCAGAGGCCCCAAGTTCATTCCCACTACAGGGGCTCTGCCCCACTGCCCTTCGGCCTGGGCTGCCCTCCCCTGACGACGGCACAGCTGACTCTTCCTCCTCACTCAGGTCTCATCACACACGTCCCTCTGTAGATGTGACTTCCCTGACCGCTCTCTCCAAAATTATTTGCTCACAGATTTGTTCTCTGTCTCCCCTCTAGAACATAGTCTGCATGAGAGTAGGGATCTTATGCGTCTTATTTACACTTGTCTACCAGCACTTAGAAAGAGGCTTGGCACATGGTAGGGCCTCGGTAAATATTAGTTTAATTGAATGAAGGGTTGTTATGGGAGTTAAATAATGATCAGAATAGCGTCTGGCACATAGGAGGGGCATATGTGGAATTTTGGTGCTTCTCCCTTCCCATCCCCGAAGCATGTGTACTCAAGTCCAATTTGATCTACGTGATTCTATCGTAAATATGTTAATTTGGCATCCAGCTGCACTGAGTACGGTCAGTCATACCCAGCTGAGTACACAGTCCTCCCCTCAACAGTGTTTAAGTATAATTGAAATATTTTTGGTCTGATGTTTCAGGTTGTCCTTGCCGGAAGGAACCATGAATTGGCATTTTCCATTCCTCCTCTTGGCCACTGTGACTTTACCCTTGGTCTCCTCCCGCTTCAATTCCCTGTCTCTGGAAGAACTAGGCTCCGACGTAGGAATCCAGGTTTTCAATCAGATTATCAAATCCCGGCCTCACGAAAACATCATCGTTTCGCCCCATGGGATCGCGTCCGTCCTGGGGATGCTTCAGCTGGGAGCCGACGGCAGGACAAAGAAGCAGCTCACCACGGTGATGCGATACGGCGTGAATGGTAGGTGTGCCTTCCTCTGTGTGAACGGTAGGTGTTCCCTCCTCTGCGTGAACGGAGGTGTGCCCTCCTCTGTGTGAATGGTAGGTGTGCCCTCCTCTGTGTGAACTGTAGGTGTGACCTCCTCTGTGTGAATGGTAGGCGTGCCCTCTGCGTGAATGGTAGGTGCGCCCTCCTCTGCGTGAACGGTAGGTGTGCGCTCCTCTGCATGAACGGGGGTGTACCCTCCTCTATGTGAATGGTAGGTGTGCCCTCCTCTATGTGAACGGAGGTGTGCCCTCCTCTGCGTGAATGGTAGGTGTGCCCTCTGGGTGAACGGTAGGTGTACCCTCCTCTGCGTGAACGGATGTGTGCCCTCCTCCCTCCGTGTCTGGCCCCCTCCCCAGCAGGCACCAGGAAGGCTCCTCGCCTCATCTGTCCCAGTCCAGAGAAGAGCAGACCAGGGGAACTTTCAGGGATGCGATCAGGGATTTAGGGCCATCGGTCCTCAAGGACGTGAGGCGTTAGAATAGCCTTCTGCTCTTTGTTCTGTAGCTGGGGGCTCTGGGCCAGTCACCTGATCTCTCAGTGCTCCAGTTTTCTCATTTCTACAAAGAAAATGTCCTGTCCAATCCAGCCCCAGGGAGGGACAAGCTAAGCAAGCGTTATGGCTGTTAATGTGCCATAAGCTAGGGAGGCCAGTGGGGGGTGGCACCACGAGGGAGCCTTGCGATGCGGGCACAGTTCTGTCTCCTGACTGATCGTGGCCGTACGAGTCTACCTAGGTGATAAAATTGCATGGAGCCACACACACATTACACTCATACACACGAGTGCGTGTGAAACTGGTGAAGTCTGAATAAGCCCTGTGGATTGTACCAACATCAAATTCTTGGTTGATATTGAACTATAGTTCTACAAGATGTTACGATTGGGGGAGACTGATGCATGGAAACTCCCTGTATATTTTATTGCAACTTCCTATGAACCTGTAATTATTTCAAAATAGAAAGTTATTAAAAAAAACTAAGGCCCCGTGGAGAAGGATCAATTTTATTGAAAGAAAAAAACCTGTTTTCAATTACCTATTTAAATTTAAGAGCTTAGATCTCCTGGCGCCATTGTTTTGCTTTAGCTCAGCTTTTCTAATGCAGAGTCATTTTCTACTTGCCTTTACCCCAAGATCACTGTTTAAGGGACTGGAAGAGCTAACTGATTTCTGGACCCCATCTTGAACAAATCACTTTGCATATTTAGGCCCTGGTTGCTATTAGAAAATGAGGGAGTTGCCTCCCCATATGCTCCCACCCCTGCTAGCCATAAAGTTCTAAGCATCTTGACTTCATTGATGCCTTTAGGTGGGAGAGTTAGATGAGCCAGGTAAGGAATTGTGTATTTAAATGCCTCGCGGTAGTTGTCAGTATAGCCTCCAATGCCAGCTGCACCAAATGCTTAGCTGCACTGTTGCACTTACACGACATTAAAGTTCTGCATGAGTTTGCAGTTTGCTCACCTGTTGGAAGCATGAAAAGACAAAATACTTGGAACACACTCTTCTGCCCCTTGCTTGGAATTTTAGAAAACACTTGGTGATTTATAACTTCACAGTGAATCACTGCTGGAATTTATGGCCTTGCCCGGCATGATCCAGGCCCTGGTGGCCCATGCAGTTCCAAAATAGCACCTGGATGTTGGTTGTTTGCTGTAATGCTGAGCCGAGTGAATATTCATCAGTACTTCTAGAGTTTCCACAACAGGGGAATGTTGGAAACCGTTCTCCGCCTAGCCTTTCTTCCTCAAGAATAGCTAGCAGTCATATTGTGAAGTGTAACTTCAGTTTGCACAATGTAGTCTTCAGGCTGGGATGGAGGCTCCACCTCTGAGACTCTCAGCACTGAGGTTCTAGTTGAGGAAGGAGGCAGGACAGCTTGGGCACTGGGGGGTGGGTCTGCCCTGATCTTTTCCCTGCTGTGTGGCTACTAGGACTAGATGCTGGAAAGTGTCTTTTAGCCTCTGGAAGCTCCAGCTCCCTTGTAAAATGGGACTGATAACTCCTGCCTCAGCTGCCCCACAGAACAATCAAGAAGAGTGCAGTCAGGAAAAGTCTATGAAAGGGCCCTATTAGATGTAAAGCCCTATTGAGTCCCCTCTTTGGGGACCCTGGTAAGACTTTGCCCCAACCTTCTTTAGGGAATCCGAAGAAGAAGGGGACGAGTAGACTCTTCAGGAGAACATCAAAGGTGACTGGCAGGACCTGTTTTGGGATAGTGTCATCTTGAGAAGACTGCAAGCAATTAAGAAGGAGCTGTGATTCAAGCTCTGTATAGAAACATTTTTCATTCTTACAACCCATTTTCCTCTTTTTCATGCTCTAGAACTAAATGGAACATGTATGAACAACTCGTGTAAAATAAAGCTTCCCTTGCCATAAAATTAATCTCCTTGCTTTTTGAGCTCCCTAGCAAGTAAAAATCACATTGTTCTCGATGGCGGCACATAGCAATTTTTTTGTAGCCTTCCTAATGGTTATGTTATTTATTTATTTATTTATTTTTCCAAAATAGAGAAAGGAAATGGCATTGTGAAATCTTTGGCAGGTAAAGAAATAGTGCTCGAGAGTATAAAATAAAGATAAGAGTAAGAGCAACTAGGAAGATTCCTTTATATTGACTTGATACCCAGAAGGGCTGCCTGGAGACTGAGGTACAGCTGGTGAAGGTGTGGAAGATGCTTTGAATATGTGTGTTTTGCTATAAATACCTTATGATTTTCTCCTTTAGTAGTAAATGATTGTTAACAGATATTTCATTTTCCACCTCCTTACCCCTCGCTTTTTTAAAGAAAAGGCCAGTGAGAAAGCAAACGACTTGGTCCTTTGCTATTTAAACTAGTCTCGTTTATACTATTCTTATTTGCCAAAAGAGACTTAAGAAAAAGAACTTTCTGGATTCTTCTGGAAATATGACCGCATTTCCTAATTTCTCCTTTAGGAGTCGGTAAAGTGTTAAAGAAGATTAACAAGGCCATCGTCTCTAAGAAGAATAAAGACATTGTGGCAGTGGCTAGCGCAATGTTTGTTAAGAACGGCTTGAAACTGGAAGTGCCGTTCATTACGAGGAACAAGGATGTGTTTCAATGTGAAGTCCAGAACGTGAACTTTGAAGATCCAGCCTCTGCCTGCGAGTCCATCAACTCGTGGGTTAAAAACGAAACCAGGGGTGAGTGGCCCACTTTCCCAGGACACGCTCCGTAGGGTTTTATACTTGGTGAATGAAATAGTGAGTTTGGTGCTGGGTCCGGCTGTCATCGGGAGGTGGCCCTGCCACTGTGACATGCCTGGACCCAGGCTGGCCCGGGCTCGGTCTGCCTACCCCTCGAATGTTGCCACTGCTCACAGAACCCCCTGGGGAGTTTTCTCCCTGTAGAACTGGCAACAAAACAGGATACAGCTCCCCTGGCTCTCTCCTTTCCTCTCGTGTCCATCTCCAGAGTTCTCCGCCCACGGGCTCTTGTCTGTCTTGACCGTTTTATCTCCCATCCCTTACTGCTCTTGCATCTGCCGTCCCCTTTGCCTGGAGTGTCCCTCTCATCCTGTAAGATTCAGGATTGGTTTCTCTCATAGCTTTCCCTGCACCCTGCTTCTGCCATCCCCAAGAAGGAAGGAGGTGGCCCTCTGGTGCTAGGAGTATGCCTTTTACATCCCCCTTCATTACACCCCTTCCCACGCTGGGTAATGACGACCCATGTACACGTGTCTCTCTTCTCCCCTTAAATGGAGGAGATGTCTAACGTAGGCATTTTAAACCTAAGTTTGCAAACTGGAGGTACAGGGAGAAACGTTCGAGAAGAGCTGCAGATCTGGAACAACAGAGGAAAGTTAGGGCTAGTAGTACGGATTTGGTAACCCTTATTCATATATGCCATAAAATGTGGCAGTGAAGCCACAGAGTGGATGCAAAAGAGACTAAATAGGGAGAAGCAGCCCAGAGACAAAATGTGGGGGAGCTCTGGCTTTTCAGGATACATTTCCCAAAGCATGGGTCCTGGGATGTCTATACCAGAATTACCTGGGAAATACGTTTGGAATTCCCATCCCACTGAATCAGAATCTCTGGGGAAAGGGCCTAGGAATCTGTATTGAAACGAGCCCCCCCCAAATTACCCTCCGCCACCGGTCCCCATTCTTACATATGCCTGAGAACCACCTGAGATATTAGAGAAGAGATGGACAAAGACCAGGGAGGCCAGAAGGGCCGGTGGTGGTTTGGTTGATCCATGGCAGCCTGTCTCAGCAGGATCCTGGACCGCACGATCGGGGCTGCCTTCCTGAAGCCACAGAACCATCCGGAGTCCAGCAGATGTGGGGTGGTTAGTGGTTTTTCTGGGCTGCTGGGTTCTGTGGGCCTGGGAACAGCGGCAGGAAGCAGCGGTTCTCCCAGCTGGTGCTCGGTCCTGTCTGTGGCTGAATGGCCGTCTGACTGCGAACGTCACTGCCCCTTTCTTTACCTGCAGGGTGGTAATATTGAGTCACGCTTGTTTACCGCTTGACAGTTTCAAAACCCTTTAACGTGTCATATTGACCAATTGTTTACTACTTCTCTGGGGAAAAAAGAGGAATGATTAGCTCGAGCAGTGCTTTTCAGTGTTCTCAGGTCCAACTCCCTCCTTTTAAAACAAGTATTTCTAATAGTCTCTTTACTATTCTGAAGTGAAATCCATAGTTCATATAATCTACACGTACATATACAAATTTAAAAAAAGTGAATATAATGCCCAAACTGTAATACAAAGAAAAACAAAAGAAAAGTAATTTATACATGTAATTTAGTAGGTCAAATCTTGGGTACAGCTACCCTGAACACATGGTCAAGTAGCCAGATTCTTGGAATAATTGTGAATTGAAAGCTTCAAAAGCAGACCCTGTGGGTGTGTTGTGCTGGTGACACAGAAACCACAAGCTGTGTTGTCACTGCTGATACAGCTTTTCTGAAATGGCACAAAACTCTCAGTAAATTTCTAAACAAAATATAATACAGCCTCCACCTGATTTGCATGGTGGTTGCATTCTTGGCAAATTTGATGAACATTAAAAGCATGCAAAAAATACCTTGTGTTTACATGCATGGTTCATTTTTGTTTTCTTACCTAAAAGAGTGAGATTTCTGAGCTCAGAGGATGATATGCAGGTTTTTCCCCTAATGTGAATATCCAGTGGGGTATTTGAATGTCATATAGGAAGCAGGACAATCCTTCGTTTTGTGGGACTCTTGTGAATGCTGCAGGAACCTATCTGGCTGCTGCCCACTCGCCCAAAAGTGCTCCCACAAATTTCTGAAATGACTCCTCCGGTGAACTGTCCCCACTGAGGGGCACTTGACGGTGTGGGACCTTGGAGATCTAATAGTCTAGGTTTGGAGGATGACCGAGTCCATCCCCTGGAGGGACTAGTTCCTTCCCTACAGAGACGAGAGAGCCAACCACAAAGGCCCTTCCCAGTGTGTGGGTGCTGTGTGCTGTCCCCGCCATATCTGACCCTGCCAGCCTCTGCAGCTCCAGCTCACACCAGCTCCTAGTCCCGGCATTCTTTATTTCAGTCAACAGGCTTCCTCCCAGGGCCTCCCGCTCACCATCCACCCTCTCTCCCATTGCCGGCCCCACCTGCATCCCTGCTGCCTGGAATGCTTTCCCTTCCCCACTTCCCCTCATGAACACCTACTCAGTTTTATTCCGTCCTGTGAATGGCATCTAAGTTAAAAGCACACGTTCTGAAACCAGACTGCTTGAGTTTGCATCTTAATCCTGCCCCGTTATCAGCTGTGTAACTTTGGGCAGGATACTTAACCTCCCTATGCCTCGGTTTCCTCATCTGTAAAATGAATACATAATAGTGATACCTATTAGAAGAGTTATAACAAGATTAAGGTGGTTGTGAGGCTATACATAATACATGTGAAGCATTTAATGGCATGCCTGGCACTTAGTAAATGATCAGCAAATGCGAGCTGTTTTTATAACCTTTAGCTCAAAGACTAGCTTCCTTAAGGAACCCACCTGTCCCTGGCCTCATTGACCAGGTCACATCCCCCATTATTTGCCCTCATAGCCCTGTGTACTTCCCTTCAAAAAATTTGCTACAACTGTAGCTTTACAGTTTTCCAAGTCATTTATATCAGCCTCTGCCTCTAATTGATAGCTGTTTGAGGGCACAGCTCATTTTTGTTTTCTTACCAAAAAGAGTAGCTGGCACAGGGTAGGCATCTAAGGATGGATGGGTGACAGGACACATGGACACATGGTAACAGCCCCCCCATGCCCCACATGTACCTCTTTGCCTCTAAACTTTATACTTCTGATCTTTCTTTCATTATATTCTATTTTCTCTTTCTTTCTTGTCCCCTTATTATATTTCAGTCCTCCTAGTGGCAATCAGAGGCATTATTTACCTCTGCAAAAAAGGTTGAAAAAGTTTCTTCTAACATTTTTTGGGCATTGCCCGTATGTAGAACATAGAGCTAGGAGTGATAAAAGACTGAAGGCATTATCCTTGCTCTCATGCAGTTCACAGTTTAGTTGGGAGAGAGAGACACATTAGAATGACTAGGATGAAATTCCACAGCTGAAATGGCTGTGCTGAGCTCTGGGCTGTGTGGAAAGGGAGAGGAGAAGCATCTCCTGGGAGGTAGGAAGTGGGGTGCAGAGTCAGTGGTCTCTAGGAAGAGGAAACCGTTGAGCTGTCTTAAAGGACAAGTAAAGGCAAGAGACAACATTCCCTACTGGGGAACCAACTCTAAGGGATTTGCTATGCTGGAGCACAAAAGCTCTAACTTCCGCCCCACAGGACAGGCGGTTTCCGTAGGCCGGCCTTCTTACCGATGGCTATTGTAGCTTACGTGGTTTCCTTCCAAATCCTGAGTTAAGCTGGCATTGGCGCCCCCTTGTGGAGGTAATGAGCAGTGATGACATTGTCTTATTAAACGTGCTGTAGGCGGGAAACTTCCCGGAGTGCTTGTTTTCCTTGACTTTTAATTTAAAAGTCTGTTTCTGTGCATCAAAATCTTGAGCTTCAGTCAAAAGTTCTCACCGATGAATTAGACATCCTTGCTTCAGAAACACTTAGTTTTACTCTCCCAATTTAGAATATGATAGCCTGCATTTATATCAGATGGGTTTTTTTTTTAAATATATATATATGAGGGCTAAAAGGTACAATGAACTAATTGTTAATAGCTTTGGGTATTATTGATCCCCATTAAACAAACGATTGAATCTCCACAGACCAAGCAAAAAGGAACCTAAATGAAAAAGCAGCACTACAACCGCATCTAACACTTTTAGAAGGATCTTTGTAATCTCACATGAGTGTCCTGAAACTAGATCCGTAGTAATTGCTCCTTCATTTCTGGAACAAATAGTATGGACCATCCCCGACATACAGGGAAAGGCATTTTCCTTCAAAATTAAGAGTTCCTCTAGGGCTTTTCTCTTTACCTCTGTATTATTAGCACCTAGCTCGGTGCCCAGCTGAGTAAAATAGACACTGGTTTTTAGTTGCAACTCTTCTTTGAGTTGAGGTTTTGTGGTAATCAGAGATTCCAAATGAATCCTCAGCATTTCTAAAATCTTAAGCAAAATTAACATGTTTTCTCTTGATACCACTGCAGGCTGAAATAGTTTGACTAGGATTAAATCATCCCAGTTGTTAAAAACAAAGAAAACAAAAAAACTGCTTCCCTTGTACTGACCAAAAGCCCTCACTGCCAGTTAATCATGTCAGTTATTAGCAAAAATAGGGAAATTAATTTCTCTACCTTACGTTCAGATGAGTAAAATTTTCTGAAACGTGGGGCTTCTGTAGGGAATTAACTGCAAAAGAATTTCTTGGTGAAAAGTTTGGGGTTCTCTAACTAGAGGATCTCTGAAGTCTTTTCCAGTCCTCTTATTTTGGGCTTTATTTCTCAACTTTATTGTTTAGTGTGGGAAAAATATGCGATTTCTTTTAAAAATCTTTCACACTCCTCCCTTTGAGTTTTTCAGTCTGCACAATCAACATGGGCCTTATGCCCTCAAATTGGCTGCTGATCCTGAATGTTTCCTTTCTTATTCTTTTGATTTGACAGGTATGATTGACAACCTCATCTCCCCAGACCTCATCGATGGTGTGTTCACCAGGCTCGTCCTTGTCAATGCCGTGTATTTTAAGGGTTTGTGGAAATCACGGTTTCAACCTGAGAACACTAAGAAACGAACATTTGTGGCAGCTGATGGGAAGTCTTACCAAGTGCCAATGCTAGCCCAGCTCTCCGTATTTCGGTGCGGTAAGTTTATGTTTGACATGGCCGGGTTCTAGAATGGGCCGGTGACAGAAAAGCCATTAAGTCTTTAACTTTGTTTCAATAGCAAATCCGACTCTTTTATTTTAAAACAGAGGGCTTTTTTAAAGCTCATGGTAAGTCTTTGTATGTATTGATACAAAACACATACAGGCTTTTAGGTTGACAATTTAAAGAGGAAAAGGACAATTAACGAAATAAGAAATATAAATGGGCGTTAAACATATGAAAGCATTATCGACTCATCATTAGTAATCTTACATTACCAAAGTAGAAATAAAAGTAAAAATTGTATTTCTTTTTCATGTATCAGATTAGCAAAAATTACAAAGATTGATAAAACCCAGTTTTGGCCCTGGTGTGGGGGAAGTGGCCTTTTGGGGTTGGGCAAGGGTGTTGGTCCCACAAACTTTTTCCCACTCAAAGGAATTTATACTCTGAAGATAATCACATGCTAGCAAATAAAAGGAAACCAGATGCATATTATATAGTGGAACACATATCTAAATTTAATTTTACATACATAGAATAATATATGCAACATATGGTTTATTTTAGAAAGCAAGTTATAGAAGGGCAGCTGCCAGTTCATCTCATTATGTAAGATACTTTCTATAAATTCATATGTCTATAGAAATATGTCTTAGAGGATGTTCAGTAAATGTTAACACAATTGTAGGATTTCAAAAGCAGTATTTTTCTTTATTTGATTTTTTTTCTAACAAACAGGCATCATATTTACAATCAGGAAAAAAAAATCAATCTCTGCCATAATTACCACATCATAGATAAATAAACCTGGTGAGTGTTTTTAACTCTTGATTTTATTGAAGTACTCCTGATTCAATTAAAACGAATCCTTTTTTTCTTCCAGAAGTTAGCTTTCATGTTTCCATTCTACACCTGGACATATGGGTCCTAAATGTTACCCTTGGCTAATTAGTGTATATTAGCTTCAGAAACAGCTGTCCATTTGGCCAGCTACCTAATTCTTTAAATTAAGGAATGGCTTGTGTGAAGGACACAATAAACAAAGTCTCCTTTCCTTCTTGCTTGTCAGTCTCCAAGCTTCTGCATAAAATTTTGTCATTCCTTCAACAAGTGTTTTTTGAACAGATATTATGTCCTTTAAAGTTCTGCCAAAAGGTTTCATGCTAAGCAACTGAGCACACTATAAGTCACACACACTTGCCCGTGACACCCCAGCCCTCCCGCTCCCAGATGGCGTGATCCAGCTTCATCAGAGTTGAAGCTTGCATCTGAGGCAAGGCTGTTTATTTTATTTTAGGTCAATCATTTGTATGCACTCTAATAAAAATAAATGTAGGGAGTGGGGGCTCATTGTTTCTGTTGCTTGAAAAATAACAAGTCAATAGATAAAGATTAAAATGCAAGGGTTCTATGGGCATTCCTATGTTTATTTTAAAAGGAATGTAACGTGCTTTTCTTGAGTACATAGGATGTTCTCAGAGAGACTTATGTCTTAAGGTAGCTTTTCAATTAAGAACTGATTTGTAATGAAAGCATAAGTACATTCTTACTGGCAAAGATTCACGCTTTCTAGAGCTGCAGTGTGCTGGCTGTCTTCCCCCTCCTTCCCTGATTCATACCCTCCCTTCTTCAACCTCTTCCACCCTGTCCTGAGCCCCAGGAGACCACAACAATGGGCTCCCTTGCCCTCTGGCTTCCAGTTGAGTTGACCAGTGGGGCCGAACAGCAGGCGATGGGGGAGAGGGAGGGCAGAAGTCAGGGCCTTGATTTCCCAGCTCTCTCCCTGCAGAGTGACAATGGCCACAGCAAACCTCAGCAAAGGTCTCAGCTCCTGCCTGGGGGTCGATTCCAACAGCCAACTTGTGGTTCCTTCCGGTTCAGCAAGGACAGCTTGTGTCACCACTCCCTCCCCTGGCCGCTCTCAGCCTCAAGCTGGCTGGCAGTGGTGGCCCACTGTTTGCAGCCACAGGGTGCTATCCCTAGTCTCTCTGCACTCGACCCGTGCTTTGTATGTGACTCTGCTTAAACAACCCGGTCTGATGTCCTGTTTCCTGTGGGATCCTGCATGCTCTGTACTGGCTTCTGAACCGAAGGTCCAAGTCCCCTTCTCCCACCCTTTGCCTCTGCCCACAAGTAGACACTGTAGACAGTTTGGTGTCATTTTTCTTGCCCTCCTTTCTGTGCCTGCCATCGGGCTTTTACTGAGTACATTGGAGTTGGGGTCCAGCCCCTTTCATGGGCTGTGCGGTGGAGCGTGTATGTGTCAGATGGTCCCTGTTTTCCCGCTCCGGCCAAAAAAGCCAATTTTCACAATAAGACATGGCAGGTTTGTCATAATGCGGCTGTCAAGAAAACACAGCACTCTGTGGTGGCCCCAGGCCAGCTTTGTTTTCATGAGTGCCAGCTGCTTGGCTGACCAGCTGTTTTCGTTGTATCTTGTCCCAACTGGTTGTGCCCACTCAGAGCTCAGGGATGGGCAGGACCGCCAGGTGGGCTGCCAGGCCGCCACTGCACGGCCGGGGCTTCCCTGCCAAAACACAGTGCCCGGAGTGCCACCTCCTCCAAGCCGGACTGTTCTTGATCACTTTGCTAAAACATTGTCATTCAACTGATGTGTTTCTTTGACTTTTTTTCAGTGTGTCATCAAGCTCACAGGTGAGATTCATTTCCTATCATTAAGGAGGGGGGCAAAATTGAAGAGGAGGGAGAACCCTTTTGACTTATGCCTCATGCAGTATAAGCACCTGAGGATAGAAACTTTCTGTAAAGAAGTGTACTTCATGCTCATTGCAAAATACTCTAATAAAATAGTGTGTAAAGCAGAAGGTAGAAGTTTTGCTATAATCTCTTTTCACAGGATAAAAAACTATTATCATTTGAGAATGTTTTTTATATATGTATATATAATGTCTCTAAAGCTTTTTGCCTTCATAGGACTATCTTGTAATTTTTATTTTGTAATCTGCTCTATTCATTAGACAATTTATCATGGAAAACTTTCTATGTCAATTCTTGTGGATCTCCTTGAACTTTTTATCAGCTGTGTAATATACCTGTTATAAATGCACCATAATATCCCATGGATGGCCGTTAACTCTTCTCCTATAATAAACAACACCGCAGTAAACATCCTTGTACATAAATCTTTAGACACTTGTGTCAGTACTTCTAATGGTAATTTCCTTGAATAGGAATAGCTGAGTCAAAGTTGTTACAAATTGTTTTGCATGTATGGTTATGAAATTAGACTTAGAGACATTTTTATTTTTATAAAGACCACAAAACGTTCTCATATTTACATTTCCAGCCCACATCTGTCCTCTGAGCTTCTAACTCGTTATCTGTCTGCCCATATTACTTCACTACTCAGTGGCCTATTAAGTTCTAGTTCCATGGATACAATATGTTGCCCTCTCCCATCTAATTCTTTCCCATTGTTCCTTAGCTCAGCCAGTGGCACTGTTTCTCGCTGAGTTGCCTAAGCCACACCTTCTTCTCTCTCAGTTTCCCTCAAAATCCCTTTGCGTTACAACCTAGAATACAGAAAACTTGGTACAATGACATCTACTTGTTGTTGTCTTATGTATTTCGGTTTCTACTGAAGTATAGTCTGAACAGCTCCTTAAGAGCTCAGGAAATCCATGAAGCTCCTTGTAGTAGAAGGGATTTAGAGGGACTTTCATCTATAAAGCTGTCCTGATAAGTGTTTCTTTCAAATGTTCTTTCTGCTTTTACAAGCCAAGAAGAATTTGTAGCGTTTCAGAGAACCTGGTTACGTCCTCCCCTGTGGGACTTAAAATGGAAATTGAGAGACTTCAGGGAGCTTTCCAGAAAAGTGGGCTCATCCCAGAAGCACCACCTACAGAAAACTCAATCTTCTCCATGTGTTTCATATTTGATTCTTCACCTATTGTTTCTCATTAAAGGTTTTGTTGATCATTCAAAAATTTCTTGATCAGCCCTCACATCCTTAACCTCAGCACTTGTCTTCTATAAAAGGCTACTGTAAAACAGCACTTTTGTGACTAGGTGGAAGAAGAGGAAGAGGTGTTGTTTTATCCCCCACTTTCTCACACCACCAAGTCAAGAGAGCATGTAAGGGTAAAGAGAGCGTGCAACAGGCATGGATGGATGAAGCATGGCGACACCTGTCATCAGCTCACACGATCAGAGCAGAAGTGGGTTCAGGGAGAACAAATATGAGTGGATGGAGAATGGCTAGTGCTTATAAATATCCCAAGAGGATGGCACTGGTCAGGCGAGGATGCATTCACTGGGGAAGGTAAAGTAGAAGCTCTCTTCTCCCCCTTGTTCACAGCGCACCCCAGTTCACAGTTTCTCATTAACATCCCAATCCTTGTAAGAAGAGTAAACATTCTTAGAAGTGGTGAAGGGCCTATAGGCTTCTATTTCATGCCCCAGAGCAATCATGTATTAACTACTTCCCAAATCTCAAGAGTTTCTAAAAATCAGCTCTGCCAGAACAGCGACTTAATGCTTTCTTTGAGGATTAAAGGGCTCATTAGGAGGTGGGGTTTTTCTCTCTTCCTTAGTGATTTTTCAGTTTCTGCAGAGACCATTTTATTACGCAGGGTAAAAGTAGAGATGAAAAATCCTCTCTTTGAGGCTTGAGTAGCCCCAAGAGTCCTAGGACTGAGGCTCGAGTGCGAGCCCACTTGCATCCGCAGCCCTGCAGGCGCCGCAGCCAGGCCGCGGGCAGCACATACCAAGCAGTTCCACAAGTTGCCCACGTGTTTCTTACTGAAGGAGAAACTGTCATGTCATGCTGAACTCAGATATTCTAACAGCTTCACTATTTTTATCCTATTTTATGGATAAAAGTGTTCATTATATAACAAAGGTAAAGAAAATTTGCTTTCTTTCTCTCTCTTCTGTCACTCTGTCCTTCCCCTCTTCTATGGAGAATTCAGATTATTGAAGTTCCAAGGAAGTGATTGGCAAATGTCGTCCCCAAAGAAAAGACCAGTCAAAAGCGTGAAAGAAACTCTTGCACTCTCATGAAAGAAGCTCTCTCTTTTCTCTCTTTCTTTACTATGTTGCTTTTCTGGAACAGTTCTTAAGTAGCCACTGTGGGCCAGGCACTGTTCCAAGTAACTTCGATGTATCTTTGTCTCATTTAATCATCATAATAACTCTGTGATATACCTGATGACTCCATTCTATATAAAAGAGGCACAGAGAGGTTAAGTAACTTCACAAAAGTCACAAAGTTCTTTTTAAAATGTTTGAAGTAGTTAAGTAAACATTTTGGAAATCCACCATAAAACTCATGTCTGTTTTCCATTCATTTAGTCTGTTTTTATGACTCTACATTAAGTGCCTAATTTAAAGTTTTCACAGGATGCTAAGGCATGCTCTGTGGAAAACTCCTTCCTCAGAAGTTAACAGCCTCCCCGTGCCCCATACACCTGAGTTGGGTTTCTAGCTGGCGCCCACACTGATGATTTCATCCACTTTAAATTGATCACTGCTCACGTTGTTGAGTTGTTCAGTATTTTGAGTATCAGTCTCAAAGAGTTCTAGGTGGTGTTAAACATTCTGAGGTCAAATTATTTTGGGAAAGGTGGGGATAATTAGAGTTAAACAGTTTTCTTTCCTTCCAAATGTCTCAGAGCCTTTACATCATTGAGATATCTTATTATTCTGCAAGAAGAATCAAGTATCAGGTGTTTCCCACACCTACCAGAAGATGAAATCTGTTTATCCACAGACCACCTGGCAGCTTTGGTGTTCTCTAGACAACCTTTTGAGAAATGCTGGTTTAACTCAGTTTTGGGTGTTCATTAGTAAGAAGAAGTAGCATACACCATCTAAAACCATAATTAGAGTTACTGGAATGGGTAAAGAGTAGTAGGAAGTCAGGAACATGAAGTAAGAAGATTAACCTTTGTCGTTAGATGTAGACATACCTCAGTTCAAGTCCTGGCGTTGCCACTTCCCAGCTATGTGTTCCTTGACAAATTCCTTAATTTCTATACATTATAGCCTCCCTCTCCATACAATGGGGCTGTTTATCCTTACCTCGTGAGCTGCTGTGGATTCTAAATGTGTTGAAGTACTTGGTGTGGGCCCTAAACATAGGAAGCTGGTCTAAGCTGCTTAACTCCTCCCTTCTCTTCACACTTACTTGCAGCTTCATCCAAAGGAGTGTGTCTGAGGAAGCACAGTTCTCTCTTTTATTCCTGTTATAAGGGTCAAGTTCGTGCAAAGCACTGTATTATGAGGGAAGGTGTGAGACTTACGAACTAGTAAAATTCTCAACACAAATGATGTGATTTTAGTGACACCAAAGCTGTACTGGAAAGGCACATCTAGACCGAAGAAATAGAATTCTTTACCAGGGAAGGAGGACATAGTTGTCATGATCTTTGCGTTTCTAAGGAAGCTATTTTTGGAAAAAGGCAAGTTCTTAAACTGAGTTGCTCTCTGAGAAGCTACTCTGATGACCAGCAGCCACTCCTGCCACTTCTAGAAGTTGTCATGGATACACTGACCTTGCATCTGATTTCTTTAGGGTCAACCAGCACCCCCAATGACATATGGTACAACTTCATTGAGCTGCCCTACCACGGGGAGAGCATCAGCATGCTGATTGCACTGCCGACCGAGAGCGCCACCCCCCTGTCAGCCATCATCCCTCACATCAGCACCAAGACCATAGACAGCTGGATGAGCATCATGGTGCCGAAGAGGGTGCAGGTGATTCTGCCCAAGTAAGTCCTCCCTTGCCCTGAGAGGAAAAAAACAAGGGACTGCACAGTCACTCCCCATTGTGTCGGACACCAGGCAGCATGGAACTAAAATACGGCACATCATGAAGCCCCTTTTATTCTGCAGAAATTGCATGGTGGGAATACTACGTTGTGCTTTTGCAAAAACTCTCTTTCTATCCCAGTGACCTTTGTATGGAAGGAAAATTATAATGGGAAAGGAGAAAAAGCAGCTGTGGTCTCTGAAATTCCAAAAGACCACAAGCTCCTCCTGACACTACAGAGGCTTTTTATTTTTATTTTTTTTAACTGCAGAGGCTTTGAACATAATTCTCTCTGTTCAAAAGATTCTGAAAAACACATGCATATCATCATATGGTATGGATGAAAGTATAATGAATTTTTGTAGTGGTGGTCCACATGTTTCGATAAGGGGCTTCATTTTAGTTATTTCTTATGTTTTAGCTAGGAGTTACTGAAAACCACGGCCCAAAAGCTAGGTGGTAAGGAAATATTTTGAAACACCCACGCAGCATTCTTACATTAGTTATCTAGGGCAGCTTTTCTATTACACCCTAAAAAAAAAAAAAAACAGACAAATTACCATTATAGCTCATCTGTGATGAGAATTCTGCTCACCTCCTTTTTGCTCTGTTGCAGGATGAGATAAAATCTGCTAAAACATCCTCTGATGAAAGGCATAATAACTGACATATTTACATAGTTTTAAACACATAATCAATTAAAGTTACCTAACCCCCAGGCCAGAGGGCCCACAAATACTCAAGAAACCCATATTATACTCAAATATAATAACCACCTCGTCTGTTTCTGATGTTTGCCCTCGTTTTAACAGTAAAATGCATTCAGAATCCCAATGTGAGCTAGGAGGCACGTATCTCATCTCTTTTGACCATCCCTAATCCCAGTAAGGACTGTGGTTCTTACTTGCAGCCATGAGTTATAGACATCCAGAGTACCAGGAGATTGTTAAACACGCTGCCCCTTGATGTCACCCTAAGAAAGAGTGCTTTGTAGCTCTTCCTGAATATTGGAATGGGATGCCTGTCACACGTGAGGGTGAAAGCACCCATATCTGCTGTTAGAATGTACTGCTCATTTTGCCCATTAAATATTTGAGAGATGAGGTCTTCTACTTTCTTGGTATTTACATTTGGGGACTAAAAATTTAATACAAAATTTAGATTGGTGTTCAGACTGTTCTTAAATCAATTTTACATAGACATTTTTCCACTGGTACTGAATATGTCATTATGTATCATTTATACTATAGTGATTTTTCCCCCTATTTTCTGCTTTCTTGCTAGGTTCACAGCTGTAGCACAAACAGATTTGAAAGAGCCGCTGAAGGTTCTTGGCATTACTGAGATGTTTGATCCATCAAAGGCAAATTTTGCAAAAATAACAAGTATGTTCAACTTTAAACTTATTCTTAAACTTGAAGAAAATGTTACAAACCATGTCTCTGATTTGTTCAGAGAATAGGGTTAAAATTAGGAATGTGTTGTCCAAAAACCGTCAAGGTTTAGTTTTCTGTATTGCCAAATGACGCTACTGATCCTTGATCATTTCCATCAGTGTATCTCATTCATCCGTACATTTCAATGTACGTTTCATGTGAAGCCAAAGCCTATACATAATTAAAGATGCATTTCATGTATTGTTCCCAGTTACCTGCAAATTTGGCTCTTAATTGGATATCAGTCTTTTTTTTCCAAGTGAAACATTTTTTCCTGTGTTTGGAAAAAATCAAGATTCTTGAGCTCTCAAATACTTGTTTCTTTTCACCTAGCAACAGCAGGCATGCACTGTAGCCAGAAGTGTACTTTGGCATGTTCATGCCCATTAATCTGAAATAATATAAATTCAAATGAGTCTGATAACAGCTTTTCTTTGCCAAAGCAACTAGGACATCCCTGGTCTGATATCCCTTCATTTGCCAATATAGGTTCTTTTTTCTCGTGTTGTGTTTGTAAGGTCATTCTTCATCTTTTAAATATAGGACATAACAATCCCCAAAGATGAGTCATGATGTAAACATTATTTGTACTTCATTTTATGTTTTTCCCCTTGAGTGATAAATTCATTCATTACTAACCTCAGCTGCCTACTGAGTGAATACCTGTGTATACCTGTTCTGGAGACAAGTACAACTACCCTAGAGAAACTGCAGCTCCGTGGCTATCCTGACACCCTTTAATCCTTTCCTACTCCAACTCTGCTCCCTGCTGCAGCAACATTAGCATTGCCTGAGGCCCATTGGTGCTGCACAATATTGGCTCTGACCCAGACCTATGAGATCAGAATCTTCATTTTAACAAGGCTCCTCAGCCCAGTAAAGTTTGAGAAGCTCTAACTTAATCTGCCCTTTCTCCTTCAGTGTTCTCCTTTGTAGCCTACATAGGTAGTGTTCACAGTGAGGACCAGGTGCCCTCAAATCTCCTGAGACATGCTGTTAAACCCTGCAAGTGCCTCGGACCCTGTAAACGTGCACCTGGTCACCATCAGCCATTAGAGCCGGGTAGCCGTGTAGATGACTTTAAAACCAGGTGGCATGAGAAGCACCTTTTGCCTCTGCATCCAAACTTATGTTCCATCAAGGCTAACAGTAACTTTGGTTCACATTCTCCTTGAAAGCTATACCTGGGTGGGTATTGCTGGAATGGGGAGGATTTGCTGAGAAGCAAAGTGAGTTTACCAGGAAATTGCCAAGATACAACTTATATCTGAGGCCAGCCCTCCACAAGAGTCTAAACCATTCTCATACTCGACAGTCTTCTCTTACTAATGTGCCGTTGAGATGAGCAGCTTCTGTTGTGAAAAGCCAGTACCTACTCTGCCAGTAGCTGGCTATGTGACTTTTGGGAAAATTTCTTAACACTCTGGGCCTCAGTTTCCCCATCAGTAAACACTGTCTGAATTCCTTTCTGGGTCTGGTATTCTGTAAGTGAAAAATAATATTGCTGGCTTGCTTCTTCTGACTGATTGGGCTTCCTCTTCTAAGCTCTGTGCTAAAATCTTGGTAACCAGAGTTGAATTGATAGAGATACTAAAACATTTGGGGCCTGGCATTCACTCCCACAAAGTGAATAATACAGTTCATTTAACAGAGACTGAAAGTCACTGCAGGGGACAGTCACTCACAGCCTTTAATCACCAGGACTATAAGAGGTCACTTCTCCTGACACCTTTTAAGAATTGGGATTTGCTATGGCTGTGAGGGTACTTCCTCAACAAAAGGGATGGCTTATATCTCAAACAAATGCTGTTTTTTTATTTTATTTTCTGGAATAGGATCAGAAAACATTCATATTTCTCACATCTTGCAAAAAGCAAAAATTGAAGTCAGTGAAGATGGAACCAAAGCTTCAGCAGCAACAAGTAAGTGCTGGGTAGTGCGCTGGTGTTGGGAAGCAAACGCACTCCAGGCCATTCATCAATTTAGCAGATACGCAGGGGGCCCCATGTCAGGCCAGGTCCTGTGGGTGGGCCCTCAGGAGACAGTGGTGAGTATAGGTGGGTCCAGACACTGCCTTCACAAGTCCCAGAATCTGTTTTCATTAAAGGAAAGCATTTCAATTAGATAAATTCCTCTAGGTTCAGAGTGGGCAAACTTTTCCTCCAAAAAGCCAAATAATACATATTTTCAGCTCTGTGGGCCATACGGTCTCTGTCACAACTTTTCAACTCTGCTCTTGTAGCATGAAAGCAGCCGCAGACAATACAAATGAATGGGCATGGCTGTGTTCCAGTCAAATATTATTCACAAAGACAGGATTTGGCCCCATCCTTGCTCAGTAGCTTGCCGACCCCTGCTCAAGTAGCGTAAGGCACATTCTGGCTTCTTATTGGAAGAGAAGACCAATCTTCAGATTGAAACAGGAAATAATAAGTAATTATAGGGCAAGAGCCAATCAGATCTATCCAGGACAAAGTGAAGAATTAGCACACATCTATTGAATTGCAGCAGGATTGCTACGCAGCCTCTTCCTTTATAATTAGAACATCCGCATCCATGTTTTCTTCTAATAGCATGTATAATGAAGGAGAAAATAGAATAATTTTAAGTTGGTTTTTCCCCCCCTAATGACCATATGAAATTGGATGAATGGATTTAGCCATACTCAGTGAGCTCATAAGGTGAATATTTTAACTACACTTGCAACTGGGTTAAATATCTCTTGTTAATAGAAGGTTCCATTTATACTCACTAAAAACACTTTATTGCCTTTATTGAATAAACATATATTTTTTATTCTCGTAAAATAACCTTTAAAACCCAGACTTCAGGCAAGATGGCTTGGAATTTTTAAGAGGGCTTTTTTTCTTTTCTAGGTTGATAATAAGTGACATCTAAATTTGCCTAAAGTTACTGACCAATTTTGCCAGCCTGTGTGACTTTAGGACCAGCTGTACAACTTGTGGGGCCCAGGGCTAAATGAAAATGTGGAGCCCTATGTTCAAAACTCCTTAAGAATTTCAAGAGCAAGCGTAGGGCTTTGTGAATGGGGGGCTCTGTGTGACTTCCCATGTTACACACCTGTGAAACGGCCCTGGTAACTATCGATTTGTTTTTAATGACCCTGGGTCAAGTGGTTTACACTGACAGAGACGCATGTGTTTCCTCTGTAACATCAGGAACAAGGTGTTGACACTTCCCAGGGTTTTGAGGAAGAGGAGGGGGCCTTGCAGCAGGCACATGGCATTGGGCACAGTCATTCGTGCCAGGCATCCACCCTCCTGTGGGCGGGCTCGTGAAATGAAGCCCCCGTTGGTAAGCTTAGCTGAAAAAGTTTGCTTTCTCGGTCACATGGCTACACCTGATGAATAGAGCAGTGGGACGTCCCAGGTGAGAGGTCTGTGTTGCCAAAGGAAAGGATGCCAGGTGATGTCCCGGGATGAGAAAGGAGATGGTACACACTGAGAGTTGAGCTGGGCTTTGATATACAGAAAAGATTCCTATAGGTTAAAAGGACCAGGGGCTGCATCAGCCAGGCAAAGGTGTGAATCAAAAATAGATACCAATAATGGTGAATCTGTATTGGGTGTTTATTATGTGGTAGACACCGTTCTGAGAGTTACAAAATGTTTTGCATCATTTACACCTTTAAGGAATTGGCACCTTTAATAACAAAGATGGTGCTTGTGTAGAATAAATGAGATGCCAAGTAGAAGGGCCTGGCCAGGGCAGGTGCATGTTGAGTGGCGACCGTTGGCCTGTTACACCACGGGACTATGGGATGGTAATTAATTGTGCCCTCAAACATCAGCATTGGGGGAGCCGTCACACGGTCTGCCTTACTGGCATCATCCTGGGTGTACATTGCATTTTCCTGTTCTTCCCACAGCTGCAATTCTAATCGCAAGGTCATCGCCTCCTTGGTTTATGGTCGACAGACCTTTTATATTTTTCATCCGACATAATCCTACAGGTAAGCGGTGCTCCTCATCCATTTTCCGGTTGTTAGAATTCAGACAGGTGTATGGCCATTGGAGCTATATCCAACAGTGTTGCTCCTAATCCATTACCTTGGGTCAATAATTGCAAACACTTGTAATAGTCAAACCGCCCATCTTGAAGAGACTGGGAGATAAAGGCTGTATTTACACGGTGTGATGGGATCTTTTAAACTCTGACAGGATGTTAGGTTTTTGTTGTTTTGTTGTTGTTGTTTTAACATGTAGAGGCTCAGTAGCTCTTTGGGGACATTTTAAGCATCTATTGATTCTTCCTTACTTTTATAAATGCAGTGGTTAAACTTTGCAAGAAGTTCTGTGTCTTCACCCTTTGTAAGCCCACTCTTACTGTTTTGACCTGGGAGTCGTTAATTCAACAGAACATGGCTCTGTGAGTCATGGGTTCAAACCTGGCTGTGTCATTCAGCTTCATCTTTTAAATGAAAATAGTTCCTGTCTCTTAGAAAAATTACGAAGGATAATTAGATTGTCCTCATAAAGAAGTGGTTTCGTTTTGGTACAGAGTAGGCATATAATACCTTTTTGGTTTTACTGGGTTTTTTTAAATAGTAGTAGTAGTTCCTTATGCTTTTATCTCATTGTGGCTTTAATGTCATCATTAAACAGTGTGCTTCAAACCTGAGCAGTCCAATACAGGAGCCTGTAGCCACATGTGACTATTTAAATTTAAACTAATTAACATGAAAGATAATTTAAAATTCAGTTTCTCAGTCACACTAGCCATGTTTCAAGGGCTCAATATCTGCACGAGACTAGTGGCTACTAGATTGGACCGGGAAGATATAGTCCATTTCCATCACTGCAGAAAGTTCTGTGAGCTTGGCTTGAGAGCAATAGGTTAAACATGGCCCAGAGACCTTTCCTTAAATATATAGTACCTTGTTATTTTACAGATTGTTCTTTTATAATTGTTGGGTTGTTTTTTTTAATTCTATAGGTTCTATCTTATTCATGGGGCAGATAAACAAACCCTGAAGAGTATACAGAAGAACCGTGCAAAGCAAAGACTGCTTTGCAATGAAGAAAAGACTCCTTTCCTACACCTTTCATAGTTCTGTTAAATATTTTTGTACATTACTTTCTTTTTCAAAAGTAGTTCTTAGGAACAGAGACTCAGTGATAAAAACATTTCTGTTCTGCGATGTTTGAGAGGGAAGGAAGGGCAGGGTGGCTGCATCACTGTACTGAGAAATGAATAGAAAATCTTCACGATGTCTAAAAGATTCTTTAAACTACTGAATGGTTTCCTAGGTTAAAAACCCTCTTGAGAATTTACTGTCCAGGTTAGGATTTTTGTTTTGTTTTGTTTTTATGTGTGGCTTATCAAAAGAAATTTAATTAGTGTGACATGAGGCGGTGGGGGGGGGGCATTTTATGGTAGTTTTGACTTTTTTATGGAACAAAATATTATTCACCTTTTTAATTTTTTTTTAATTTTAATTTTTTGCCCAATCCCAAGTCCAGAGTCTTGATAGTAATCATTATTTGGGTGGGTAGAAATAGCAAAATCTCTAGCCTCTGTATGTTTTTTTGTTGTTGCTGCTGTTTTATATGATGCATGTATTCACTAAAAAAATGTTTAAAAAACTAATGCCTTGCTAGACAAGGTTTGCTGTTGTGCAGTGTGCCTGTCACCACTGGTCTGTATTCTTTGGATCTGCATTTTTCTATTTTGTACAAAGTAAAAAAATAAAGTGTTATAAGTAGTAAAAAAAAAAAAAGATGCATTTCTCTACTTACTAAAAATACAACGAACAAAATGAGATATTTTAAGAATACTTGGACCTCTGCAAAAAACACCTCTCAGGCAAACAGCAGAAAATTCAGAGTCCCTGGGACTTTTCCTACCCTTTTCTTCCAAACTTGGCAAATATTTTCAAATGTCGTCTCTGGTTCAGAACTTCTCAGTTTAGAGATTGTAGTTTACAGGTCCCTTCAAAGGGGTAATTGTTGTGGTAATCCCAGTTCTA
>PVKY010002229.1:0-26693 GCA_004027775.1 Bradypus variegatus | reverse complement strand
TAAACTGTTTTTTAAAAAATTTCCAGTTACCTCGGAAAAGACTGTTTTTGAAAAGAGAAATAAAATATAGTTTTAGGTAAGTTATACTAATAAATACTGAAAGGTTACATGTTGTTGACTAATATACCCAGCTGTACTTCTATTTTGAAGCATTCCTTTCTTTGGTCCATGTCAGATGGTAAGATAAATTCCACTTTGAGTCAGTATCCTTACAAGCTATTGTTTATGCTAAACTCTCAGCTTTATTTACTGTAGTAGAAGAATATTCTTTTGTTATATTTCATCTCCAACTTTGGTATCTTATATTAGCTGTAAGCTATGAAATAGGCTAAGCGTAAATAGGAAGTATGAAGCCTTATGACTGAATATAATCTCTACATAGAATCATGCACGTTTAAGATTAAGTTTAAAAATCTAACCTCAGTGACATATCACCAAAAATCTCATCATCTTCGAGCAGCACTTTGGCTTAACTGGCAAGTGTGACCTTTAGAAAGCAAAACAATCCATAAAGTTTGGCTCATGGGTATTCCCCAGTAACATGAATATGATACGCTGTAATTATGGAATAGCTTCCCTGTCTCCTGTCCTGGACTTTTCAAAATGTTTTGTGATTTGGCTTTCAAATCCCTATTGTCTATGTTTCACTTGCCAGTTTTTGCATATTGGTCTGTGAGTTTTTTGTTTTGTTTTTTAACATTTTTGGTCACATTAACAAAATGCTGATGCAATGGGAAAAAATGTACATGTGGTTTGGTTCTTCCCCAAAATATATTGAGCTATTTCTTGGTAGAAGGGTAGGATTTTTTTTTAATGGGAAATTTTTAGAGACTTCATGAAAGCAAGGGTATCCCAGGGCAAGATGGACCATGTCTGTTCCCTTAACTCTTCCTAGAATTTGGAGTTCTGGCCCCGCCCCTCCATCATCTTTCCCCATTTCCTTTCCAGAGGGAACCTGCTAACAGCTTACATGGTTGCAGAGATATGTATGTGCCTCTGAACAGAGATAACATTGAATGTTTGGCCTCAGTCAGGGATTAAAGGGCTGGAATTAATCTATCATATTCCCCTGTAAAGGCTACAGGAAAAAGCCTAGTTCTAACTGCCTCTTAGTCAGTGTACAGCTTGACTAGAGTTTCAATATTGCCACTGAGAATGTTATGGAATAGAACACAAAATTCCCATGGATTTTTGAGATAGAAAATGATACAATCCATACAATTCACCCATTTAAAATGTGCAGCTCATTGGATTTTAGTGTATTCAGTTATGTGCAATCATCACCACAATTTTACAACATTCTATCACCTCAAAAAGAAACCCTGTACCGTTTAACCACCACTACCCCATTACTCCCCCCATCCCCCAGCCCTAAGTTATCAGTAACCACTTTCTGTCTCTCCGGCTTTGTATATTGTGGACGTTTCTATAAGTGGAATCATATATGTGGTCTTTTGTGGCTGGCTTCTTTAACTTAGCATAATGTTTTCAAAGTTCATCCATGCCGTTGCATGTATCAGCCCTTCATTTCTTTTTATTGCCAAGTAATGTTACATTGTTTATCTGTTCATCAGATGATGGACATTTGAGTTGTTATATCACCTTTTGACTGTTAGGAATAATGCTGCTGTAAACATTCGTGTACAAGTTTTTGTGTGGACATGTTTTCATTTGTCTTAGGTATATATCTAGCAGTGAAATTGCTAGGTCCTATGGATTTTTAAAACAAGAAATGAAACAATGTTGTTTTGGGAGGGCAGTTTGAGGCATATCACACTCGTCTCCCATTAGGGATGATTTGAGAAACCTACCTGTAGGATAAAGCTCATCTTCTTGGTAATGACATACAAAGTCCTGATCTGGCCACTGCTTGCCTCTCCACCCCCAGTTCCATTCTCTTCCCTCCTCTCCCACTCCCAATCTATTGGCTAAACCAAACTACAGTAAACCCTTGATTTACCAGGGAATGATCATTGCTAACATTTATTGATCCCTTACTGCATTCTGGGCACTGCTATGCACTTTGTAGACATTATGGTATTTAATCTTCGTGATAGTACTGTGAAGAATATTACAATCTTCACTTTGAAAATTAAGAAACCGAGACCAGGAGAGGATAAGTGACTTGCCAGAGTCAAATAGTTGGAGTTCTAATGCAGGGGGAGTGGTGGTTACAGGCATACGAAAATGTTACAAATACAAAAAGGCAACAGACAAATATAAAAGGGATTCAGTGTACATTAATTAAAATTACATCTGGATCCATCAACCAATGAATGGATAAATCAATTGTGGTATATATATTTGATGGAATATTATGCAGCTGTAAGAAGAAATGAAGTCATTTCACATGTGACTTCATGGATGAACCTTGGAGACATTAGGTTAAGTGAAGTGAGTCAGACACAAAAGGGCAAATATTGTATGATCTCACTAATATGAACTAAATATAACTAGCAAATGCATGGTGTTAATATCTAGAACACAGGTCACCAGAAGATGGAATGAGGGCAGCAGATGGGGAGCTGATACTTAATTTGTGCAGAATATGTAATAAAGTTGATTGTAAATGTTTGGAAATGGATGGAAGTGATGGGAGCACATTATAGTGAGTGTAATTAACAATGATGATATGTGGGTGCAATTGTGGTTGGAAGGGAAAGTTTAGGGTTGTGTATGTCATCAGAAGGAAAGCCAGAGGATGCAACATGGGACTGTATAACATAGTGAACCGTCTTCAGTGTGAGAATGTTTTAGAATTGATTTGGGGTGATGAATGCACAACTCTGTGAATATACTAGAAGACACTGATTTCACACTTTAGACAGATTGTATGTTATGTGAATTTATCTCAATAAAATGCTTTAAAAAATTACATCCAGGTTTTAGACCACAGATGCATAGAAGTAATGGAAGTATAATTGTTTAAAAGCACTCAACATTATATAATTACATGCTTGGTAAAAATGTAGCCAAAAGTTTACTTTGTTTCTTGATTGAGTTGGTTTTTTGAGCACCAGAATAGAACTGAATCAGGTCGCAGCTACATGTTCCTCTCACTATCCCCAATTCTCACAGACCTGACTGAGCTGGGTTAGAATCCAAGCCTCAGATGTTGCACTCCTCCCAGACTTCCCTCTGTAGTCGGCCACTGCTTTGCTGTCAGGATGGGGCATGTCCCTGTCCACACCTGGTCTTGTTTGTGAAGGGAAGGGACAGTTCCCTGTAAGAGCCAACATACTATGGCACATACTAGTCATAACAGTCCCCAGGTCTTAAGGGAGGGGTCCAGTTGATATTGGGATTAGTTACTAGGTAACTCCAAACCAAATAGTTGATTCCACTTTGAAATCACATAAAGGCATGGGCTCCGGAGTGGGCTGCCTGGTTTTCCATCCTGACTCTCCCTCCCTAATAGCAAGACCTTGCCAAAGTTATGGAATTTCTCTATGCCTCAGTTTCTTCATCTGTAAAATGGGTATAATAATTATCCCTGACTCATGTGACTTTTATGAAGATTAAATGAGCTACATAAAGGAAAGTATTGAGAACACACAAAACTCTTGTCAGCTAGTATTATTATAAATGAATTAATTTTTTACAAACTCACTAAACCCCCCCTTTTTTTACTTGACTAATTGAGCATTGCCAGTTTTGAGCAAAGCCAAACTTTCTTATTCTTTGATTCTTTGTCCCCTTCTTTGCCTGGAAGATCTTTCTCCCCATTTCTTTACCTAGTTCATCCTAGCTCATTTTTAAAGACCCTTCTCAGGCATCATCTCCTCTAAGAAGCCTTCCTTGCCCTCCCTATCAGAATAAGAATCCCCTCTGTGCTCACATCCTTCATTTGGTCACCAGGGAGAGTCATCTCTGTCTGATTACCCACCAGCCCTTAGGGGCAGGACCTAGGTTTTCTTTTTTATTCTCCAGTATGAGAGACACAAGAGGGCTGCTGAATATTTCCCATGGTTGGAAATTATTCATTCCCATAAATATTCTATTTATGCACAGAATTTTTTTTTACAGAGCTCTAAGAACTCCCACTGACAATGTTTTAGCCTCTTTCCTATAACATTACTGAAACTATCACAAAACTAACTGATCTTCTGTAAAAGTATTCCAGATTGACCATCTCCCAATTACAAATAATTAGGTTTTTATTCTTACTATATGTGTTGTTATACTATGCTATGCAAGTACTTATGGGTTTTTTTATCTCTTTGTTTTAAGATTACGACAAAATGAGACACTTTTCTGAAACACCCCAGACAATTACATATTTAATTGCAACTCAATTGGTGAAAATGACCAGCAGTTATTATCACTTGGAGAACAAGATAATCTCTCTTGGAGCCCAGTGGCAGCATTGAGCTGGTTCCTGTTGGTTCTAGCCTTCATGGTATCATCTTATGTGTTTTTATAAAAGATTCTTTCTTTTTAAAAAATGAATTAATAAAGTAAGGTGACTATTTTCAGCTTGAAATTTGAAAGCCACTGACACTACTTTCCAAATATTGATGGATTGTTAAGTCAACAGTCTCTACTCTCACTGTTCAAACATTTAATCAGTGTACACAGTGCACTGTATTGAGAGTCAGAAGAATGGGTTCTGGTCCCAGTCTGGCCTTTTGCATGGTAACAACACCACTACTGTTTAGCATTTTGCATGCCAGGTGGTGTTCTAAAGGCTTTTCAGGTATTAATTCATTGAATCCTACCCAAAAAGCCTTACAAGTTAACAAGTGGCAGAGCAGGAATTCAAACCCAGATGGTCAGGCTCCAGCAATCCATGCTTTTAGCCTTGATGACAATAGAAGAGCCAGAACTGACCTTATCAGTTATCTAATGCAGTACTGCACATGCGCTCAGAGGGCCACTGGAGTGCCTGGGGTCATTGCCCCTTATCTGCATGGGCAGCTGTGCAGGTGGGGATGGATGTGCGTGAGAAGGAATGGCGAGAATGTGCTTGTGCTGTCAATAACTGCCCAACTGAATGTACGGGTTACTTTAACTCCTGTCCCCATCTCCCCACTGCCTGAGGCTTTTGGACTGTTTTCATTAATAAAGACCCTGGGTTGTGGGCTGGGGTGGGGGCAAGGTGTGTGGTGATGGCAGCTGTGCTCTTTCTGCCACTGCCTTTGTACACTTTGATGCTGAGACAACATGGTGCAACAGAAAGGAGAGGGGTTGGATCTAGCCTGTAGTAGGTTCAAGTTCAGCTCTGTGAACTTAATAGCTGTGTGATCTTGGCAAGTGCCTAAATCACTGAGCTTCCTTTTCTTCAACTGTAAAAGAGGATAATTCCCTGGACCTCACAGAGTTGCTTTAGGGTTTAACTAAAATTACACACATAAAATGTCTAGCATACTGCTTGATGCCCAATAAATTGTCACCTCTTTCCTCCATCCCTAATTGACATTCTCCCTCTCCTGCTCATGCAACCTGTAGAAACATGATTGAGAGACTGGGAGTGTCTCTCCAATCACTACTTAACTAGTCTAATTCAGGTAAATGCTCTTGCCAGGGACTAATCTAAGAATGGAAAGGAACTAACTTATCAGAGGTTTTGAGGCAGGCCATTTTCATACATATAAGCTCTTAAGTGGGAAAGAACTGACCCTGATTTTGAATCCAGGTTCAGTCGGTGTGACATTGCATAAACTACTTGGCCTCTTTGGCTCAGTTTTTTCATTGGTAACATGAAGGTCATAACATCACCTGACCTCACAAGGTCGTTATGAGAAACGAGATGCATGAAAAGCACCTGGTGTGTGCTAGGTGCTCGGTAAATGGTGGCTACGGCTATAAACATTCCTATTTTGGCTTTCTGAGCTTCCCTGCCCTCATTACATGCTTTCCAGACATCCTATAAACAGGATCAAAATCATGGATTTAAATATACAAGTAAGATGCAGAGTCTGTTTCATAAATGAATCACACTCAACTATTTCAGTACAGAACACACCATCGGCTCAAAGATGATGTCCTATCACAGTCCCTGCCCCCTCCCTTCCACCAAAATCCTGCCCTGAGGCTGCTTGTGGGGAATGCTAATGCTCACACAGGGGCAGAATCCAATGAGTCACTAGCAAAAGGATTCAGTCCTAAAAATTCTAGGAAGCCTCGTGTTTCAATACACTCACACCCACCAAATGATCATCTAAATACAGCTTTTTCTCTAGAGAGACCTAACTAGAGATGTGTCTATATCATGTCACAGTGACAGAATGGGAGCTCAGATTGCTGGGTGTTTCCATGAGCTAATCTCCCTCTACCGTGCCCCCACCAGTCCCCAAGACAGGCAGAACTGGGACGGCACAGCATGTGTCCCCATCCACCCCCTCCCTTTCACAGTAAATACCCCTACCTAAAGCACCGAGTTCACCAGCTATACCCCTATCCTCCATAACCACCTCCCCATCCCTGTACTGGGTATTTGTTTTTACAGGTTGCATCAGCAGGAGAGGCAGAATGTCAGTCCCTCACATTTGGGGTTAAGGGTTTGCCCTAATCCCAAACCCCTCCTGGGACCACCCCAATAGCCTAAGTAGACATGAACTGCTCAATTTCGTCGTCATGCTGGATCCTGCCTTCTGTTCCGCAGTGGAATCCAATGCCAAGTATACCCATCACCCAACCAAACTGAGACCCCTAGACTATAAGCACCCTGAGAACAGGGACCACGGCCATCTCTCTCCATCTCATCCTTAGTCCCTCGCACAATGCATGGCACAAAGTATAGCCTCTGTAAAACTTTGCTCAATGAATGATGAATGAATGAATTCAGATTTTAGAGAAGCAGAGGAAGTCTTTCACTGGTACAGAATAATGAATAGTCTAGAACTGTACTATTCAATATGGCAGCACTAACCACATTTGGCTATTTGAATTTAATTTAAAATTAAATAAATTTATAGTTAAATATACTCCATTCCATTCCTAGATAATTGCCCAAGAGAAGTAAAACGTATGACCATGCAAAGACTTGTATAGAAATATCATAGCTGCTTTATACATAATGGCTAAAAGCTGGGAAAAAATGTTCATCAATAGATGAATGGATAAACAAATTGTGATAAATCGATACTACTGGGCAATGAAAAGGAATGGACTATTGACACACACAACAACATGGATGAATCTTAATTCTGCTATGTGAAAGAAGACAGATAAACAGGAGCCCATACTATAAGATCCCATTTATACAGAATTCTAAAATATGCAAACCCATCTATAGTGACTGAAAGCAGAGCAATGGTTGCCTAGGAATGTGGGGGGGGCAGTGGTCAGAGAAGGGCAGGAAGAAGGGATTACAAAGGTGAAGGAGGAAATGTTGGGAGGTGATGATATGTTTGCCGTCTTGATTGTGGCAATGGTTTCATGGATATATATTTTTTCCAAAACTTACAAAATTTTTTCCTTTAAAAAAGAGCAGTATATTCTATGTCAACTATAACCAAAAAAAAAGTTAAAAATTTTAAAATTTAAATAAAATTAACAATTCAGTTCCTCAATCACTCTAGCCACATTTCCAGCACAGATATGGAACCTTTCCACCATCGTAGAATGTTCTGTTGGACAGCGCTGCTCTAGAATCACAGGAAAACAGGGCCTCAGATGCCATCTGCACAACCTGCCACCAAAGCGTGAATCTGTTCCAAAAAACCCGGGCGGCCCCTGCGCCCTCCCACCTGCACAGGCCAGGGCTGACCACGCTGAGCCACCCACACCCACACCCTCCTTGCAGGGCTCGCCAGGCTGCTCTGGCTCTCAGTTCCACCCCTCCGTGCTCCACCTGCCTCCTCCTCAGCCATCCCTCCCCTGTGATCCCTTCCCTTTTGCCTTAAGTACCTGAAATCCCTCCTATGATAAACTCACATCAATCTAAGCCTCCCTTCATCCTGAGTCTGCATCAGGCTACTGCCCCTTGGTCTGTCCCTCCCTTCGTGGGAAAAGTCCTTAAAAGCAGGTAGAGTCTCTCTCTCCGCTTCCCCCCCTCCCTTTCCCCCTCTGAATTTAATATGTTGGATTTCACTGCTTCCGCTTGACCAAAATATCTCAGCTGAGGTTACCAGTGCTTTTTCAAGTAGCAAAGCCACTAGATGTGTTCAGCCCTTTAAGTTACTAGATTTTTAAATCCCTTCATTTTTTAATACATAAACCTTCATATGGTTCAAACATTAAAGCACTCTAAAAAGATATACAATGAAGACTTCACTCCCCCCTGCCACCTCCACTCTTGTCACTGTCTGTCCCCCTATAAGAAACCACTTGTATTAGTATCTGGGTGTCTTATTCCAGAGTTTATCCCTCTTCCCCCTCTCTCACACACACACACATACACAAACTACATCACAGACACCGTCCTGCCCTTTGCTCTTTCACTTAAGAATATTATCTCCGTAATCTTTCCACACCAGTACTAGAAGTGCTTCCTCAGTCTTCTGCTTAGCTGAGTTCTCACCGGATCTGCAAGTTTTGACCCAGTTAACCTCTCTCTCCTCGATTCTGGTCCCGCACTCTCTCCTGGTTCTCCTCTCACCTCTTGCCACTTCCTCCAGCTTCCCCACTTCGTCCTGCTCCCTAAATGTTGAGTCCTCCAGAGCCCCGCCCTTCACTTTCTTCTCTTGCCTCATGCTCAGCCTGGGAGGGTTCCATGTTCCTGGCTTCACCCCCAGTGAAGTTCCAGGGCAAGTGGGAGCAAAAGGAATGGGACTCCTCTTCCTCCACAGCTGCTGCTGGGGCCAGTTTTCCCTCCACCAGAAACAGAACCTGTGGAAGGAGAACCTTAGCAATGCGGAGAACCTCACCATCCTAAAAGGGAACCTCAGCTCACACCTTCCACTTTTATGGACATTTTCACATACCGTTTACCCCTAAGGTTTTGAGAAGCAGAGCCTTTCCTTTTCCTGCTAATTGGAACTACGAAAGCAACTAGCTATAGGCAAAAGAACCACAGGAGAAGAGACAACCCACAAATGTGGGTGGTGGTGGATAATGCTGGGGGTGCCGGGCAGCAGCAGCGGCTTTGGGGTCATGCTGACCCACCTCCATCTGGAGCAGCCTCAGGGCAAACCTTGGGACGCCACCTCAGTTTTCACGTGTGTACAATGTGCTACTGCTGAGTACTGCCCGCAGTAGAATGTACAGTGCAACTGACACAGAGTAAGTCCTCAACAACTGCCAGTTTCCACTCCTCAAATGCCCCCTCCTTGCCTAAGACTGGCTGTTCCAGTGGCATCCTCATGGCACAGATGGGTCCACGGAAGCACAGTGCTTCCAGTGGCTTTGCACCCTCAGTTCTCACACTGTGCCTCTTGCTGGCAGGGAAGTGCTAGGGAAACTGAGGCTCAAGACACCACTTCATCTTAGCAACAATTAAAGGTGGGGAAAGTGAGCGTTCTTATCCCTTTTGGATCCAATTCACCAAGCATTACTCATCATAAGGACATAGCTCAGAAATAAAAACTAGTGAAACAAAATAAATATGGGAGGAATGCCAAAATTATAGAAAAAAATTATACTCATTGAATGAGGGCAACAAAAACACACAAAGAGGAATTGTATTTAATAAATTTTGCTAAAGAATATGGATGAGTTGATTAGGAAAAGTGAAAGTAGTTTCATGCCTTTCACTTCATACTGCCACAAATTCCAAATCAGTACATTGTAACAAAGAAGTTAGGATTTAGGGGATGATTATGATTACTGAATCATCACATACTCCTTTTACTTTCTGGTATAATAGAATAGACAGAGGGAAATACCTGAAATCTCTGAATTGTAATCCAGCTGCCTTGACCTCTGATAATCATTGTATAATGATACAGCCTTTATCTTGTGACTGTAAAAAACCTTGTGACTGACCCTCACTGACCCCCTTTATTCTGTTTTTCAACTTAAGAGTCTTAAGATCACTAAAGACAAACCCTAATGTTTATTAATGTTTATTAATATTTCAGCCCAGAAGAACTCACCCCAATTCCCAGTCATCTAAAACCTGCCCATCTTTTGGTACTATTTCATACTGTCCAGACATTTAATACTGACATTTAATATTATCGGAGTTACTACCATTTGGGAAGACAAATTTTTGGGCAGATAGCTCATCTGATCTACTTCACGCTTAGCTCCAAACTCTTTCTCTCACTGAAATCCCAGTGTCATAGATTGGCTGTTATGCGCGTCAGGCAGAGAACCTGCTGCTTTTGTCCAGTATCGACATTCTGTGGGATACCGTAAAAGGTTAATAAGTGACACAAAAAGTTTTGCTCAAATACATCAGCAAAAATCTGTATACTGTGTCCTTCTCCTGAAAACACACAGTGTGTATTTGTCTCTTGTTCATAGCTGTATTCCCAGCCCTTAGGATGTCTCATAATAGGCATCCTAAATAAAATAATAAGCATTTTGTTCAATGAATAAATTACCATTTTAAAGGTCTGATAAGTACTATAATGAAGGAAGCTGTTTAGTTTTTGTATAGTTCATTGTTTTCCAAATTTATTTGACCATGAAATCCTTTCAGAAAATGTATTACTATCCAGAGAAATGAGGAACCCAGTTTGGGAAACACTGTTTAGAAGAAAACATATTTATCCCAACTCAGGAAGGAATACTTTTATTACTACTGGGGCAATATAAACCATTTTTAGAGTGAAAAATGCAAAGATGTGACCACAGAAACATTCAAGTATATTTTAAAAGAAAATAATAAAAACTAAGATAAAAAAAAAAAAAGAAACCATTAGAATGGGGGAAATTGTGACAACCATGACAGAGAAAAACTTAGTAATAAAAAATATGATGATCAAATAGAGGTCTATAAAGAGAATGAAGAACCCTCACTGGACAAATGGGTAGTGGTTGCATTGACCGGGGAATCTACGTAAGGGGAGGTTATTGTCAAATATTTTAGAGGAAAATGTGTAGTTTCACCAATAATTAAAGAAATACAAATTAATCCACTTAAGTACCATTTTGCAAATGTTACATCAGCAAGCTCCTAAAAACCTATTTTAAGAATTCACTGTTGGAAGGCTTCCAGGGAACAGGCAATTTGGGGCTATAAACTCATTAGGTGTATTCTTAGGGTGATAAATGACAGTAGTCTTTCTGGAGGCAATCTATCAACAGTGATAAAATGTAGTAAAATAGCCGTGCCCTTTCACCAAATTGTTCTGCTGGTGGAAATTTTCCCTATAGAAACAATTCAAAAGAAAAAAAATGTCAAAACAAATTTTACAAAGGGCAAGAATTCTCAAGGCGAGGAGAGGGAAGCACACCCCTTTGTGGACAGAATCTGAATTACTTGGAGATTTTTTGCAAATTTCACACTGCCTTTTCCTTCTTTCCCCAGTTTCCAATCTCTTCTCCCCACTCTTCTGCCTAAATTCTCCTCATTGGGAATCCCACTCTACCCCTCCGCCTTTAACTTTTATTTTTACACTCTAAAATCGAAGTCTAAAATGTATTTTTTAAGTGCTCAAATCAAAGATAAATTCACAAAGGGCCACACAATTATAACATTACCATCCCCGAAGCCCTTTTCAAGCCCGGTCCCAGTCCCTGCCTCCATCCTCTGCTCCAAAAGTCACCTTTATCCTGAGATTTAATCCCATGGTATGTTTTGCCTATTTTTTAACCTTTGTATAAATACTGTCATACAGTATGCATTATTTCGTGCTGGACTTCTTTCACTCAATGTTATGTTTGTAAAATTCATCCATGTCGCTGTGTAGCTGCAGTTTGTTCTTTTTTTATTTTTTTCTTTTTCTTTTTTGTTTTTTGGTATTCCACTCACTAATATATTACAATTTATTATACAGCCTAATCTTGGTGGAAATTTGAACTGTTTCCAGTGTTTGGCCATTACCAATAATGCTGTTATAAATAAAAAGGTTATAAATACTTTTTGGTGTACATGTGCACACGTGTTTATTGGGCATATACCAAAGAGTCAAATTATTATGTCCTAGGGTTTGTCTATGTTCAATCTTTTTTAGATAAAACTGAACAGTTTTCCAAAGTGGCTGTACAAATTTGCACTCCCCCCAGCAGTGCATGAGAGGACCCGTTGCCCTAGATTTTTGAACACTCAGCCTGGTCAGTCTTTTCAGTTTTACCATTCTGGTGGGTATGTAATGGTATCTCATTGTGGTCAATTTAAATTTCCACAACAACTAGTAAAAGCGCGCCTCCTAGTGGGTAAATTCTGAATTATGGGGAGTTTTCTTCAGATTACAGAGGCTCCCACTATACCTGGGTCTTCCTCCACCCCTCCCCTCCTCCAAGAACCTCTAATAATAACAAGTAGAACTCTTTTCAAAGCATTGTCCATTTGGAAATCCTGTTTTATGAAGTGCCCCTTTAATCTCTTGCTCATTTTCTTTTTGAGTTGTCTTTTTAAATATTTACTTGTAAGAGTTCCTTATAGATTTTGATGCAAACCCTTTTGTCAGTTACACGTATTGTTGCATATACCTTTTCTTCTCTTAACTTTTAAAATTCTTCTCTTAAAGAGAAATCTCTTAGTTTTTTAAATTCAGCTAATTCACACTGTACAAACAGGAGGCCCAACGCGTTTAACTTTGTCACATTCAGAATCTACCAGTAGATGGCGCTCTGGCCTTGAGCCTGAGCTGTCCGCCCGCCGTGCTTGAATTTCAACTTAATCTCCCAAAATATTTTGCAAATAAGCATTGCTAAAGAGCGAGAAATTAAACTTTAAACCATTATGAAGATTTAGAATACAACTAGAACTGGTTTTCTTGGTGAGCCAACACAGTAATCCCTTTGGGAAAACTGACTGCTCAAAATAAAGGAGTAAAAAGGTCTTGACCACAAGGCAGGAAAACCCAGGGAGAGGTTCCGCCAAGGCAGGCAGGGGACCAAAAGGAATGGATGGAAATACCTTGTGGGAAGTAACGTGCAGGTAGATTAATAGAGAAATTACCGTGCATGGCCTTTGGACACCGTTTCGCTGTTTACAAAGGGCGGGTGCCCCTCTGCACAGCGTCTGGGAGGGCAGTGCGGTGGTTTCGTCCGGGGATTGGAGACCCCCGAGGCCTGGCGGGGGTGGGGGTGGAGGGCGCACCTGCCCCTCGGGCTCTCCTCTGTGTCCCTCTCTCCTCTGTGTCCCGCCTGCTGGCTGAGAGCTGGCTCACCACCCCTACCCCCTACTCAGTTTTATAAAAGCCTCCTTCCTCCCTCCTCCCTCCTCCCCAGACACCTCCTCCCCCAAATGAATAAATTAATCAATGAATGACAAGTTCGTAGCCGTCCTGAGCTTACAATCAGAGCACATAAACCCCAGGCCCAAATGCAGACCCCAGGGAGAACACCAGGCCCTACAAATGAAGGCAGCTCCTCCAAGCGAGCGAGGGAAGGGCCTGGTAGGATGGGTTGGCCTTGACAGGCTGTGACTACGAGGGAGAGAGGAGGCATTTTTAGTTGAGAAAGAGACCCAAACCAGGGCCTTGGGCATATTTGGGATGTGGTGAGAAGGTGACCCCTTTGCTCCAGTCTTCCCGTGCTCCTGTCAGGAGACACTGGGTCAGACATCAGCAAGTAGTTCATTGGTGGAAACACAGGACACCAAGTCAGAAACCTCATTTCCTGGGGTAGCCAAGACTGGTTTTCACTGCTTTGGACCACACATCTCTATGTTCCCAAGGCCTAAGACAAAGACCAGCACAGCACACTTAGAATTTGTTGAATGAACTCATCAGTGCTTTTCGTTCCCACTGTTCAGAAATCACTGCAGGTTGAGCTGCACCCCAAAGCCCTCTTCTATCCCACCTCCACTCAGACTCTGTGCAGCCCTCTTTGCAGCCCATGGAAACACAGAGAGGCTCAGAAAGAGGCTTCATCCCTCTCTTCTCCTTTGTTTTCTCCACTGGGGATGACTGGGCAAGTTTGATTTCTGAGCAATGTGGAAATTCCAACCCTCACAGGATTTCACACTCTCAAGTGGGGAGGATATTGCCTCATTTTAAAACTTCCCGGCTCTGGGGGCTGCCAGGGTAAGTGAACAGAGAGGCTGAGGACCTGGGCAGGTACAGGGCCCTTGGGGCCAGGCCAGGAAGGTACATGCAGGCTCTGCTCCAACTAGGTCCGACTAGGTCCAACTATTAATGGGGGCTGAGGCCCTCTGCCCATCACCTGCCTCCCAGACCGATGGTGCCCAAGGCCTGGGCAGGGAGAGGGGGTGACAGGATGCTGGGAGGGAGCGCACACCAGGCCGCGGCATTGCCACTGTAGCCTGGGTAAATGCTGCCCCTCAAGTCTGGAGTTTAAGGTCTCCCCCTTATCTCCAGGTCCAGATGATGCTCAGTGGCTTACTGGAGCCAGCTCGTACTGCTTGTGGGAGCTGATTGTTAAATTTTCAGGAAGTTTGCTAACCAGTTGCTAAACACAGCTATTATTTTTAAATCAAATCATAAAAACTTAGAAGGAAATAAGTTATATTAAAAGCAAAGGTAATAAATAGTCAACACGCATCCCTTCCTACTTATTTTACTACATTTTGCAATTAAATATGCTCTTGCATATGTCTGTTGAGTCTGTATGGTGGAAACACTATATGATAATGTGCTACTGCGCCTCTTCTCATCTCCACCTTTAGTGATATTGGGTTGGTAGCCTGAGATTGGCCATCGTGGGAGCACAAAACAGGGCTTTTGCCCCAAATGCCTGTTCTTAAACATTTACCCACACACAACTGCCCCTCATCCACAGTGGCAGGGAGGAGGGCCTGCCCTGGGTTTTCCACCCAGCAGCTGCCAGCTCTGGGCCTTTTCTCAGCCACCAGAACTTCAGGCCATAGGCCAGTGGAAGAAGTGAGAGGGAAGGGGGGAGCAGGGAGGAAAGGAAAGGGAGAGGAGAGTTTGTGACCAGGAAACCAGGGATATATCCCTGACCCCACTCGGGGCACAGCTGGAAAGAGCTTGGCTCAATCGTTGGGGATACTGTGGGTGGGCACGATGAATCCAGGGGGGATATCCTGGGGAAGAAAGCTGGGGTTGTGGGGAGGGTAACAAGGATAGTTTGCAGAAAGGCACTAACTTAAATGACTACATTGAGGAGAAAGTGCAACCGGCAGGGAGATGCTGTGAAGGCACAGAGGTGGAAGTCACAGAATTTTGCATTCTTGGGACCACAAAAGGGAGGTGAGCCAAGAACATGGCAGAAGTTGAACCTCAGAGTGCTGAGATTGCAGTAAAGTTTCCACAATGCTGGCCGCAGCTCCGCTCAGGCTAATGGAATAATAGTGAGGGCAGTAGTGGGAGCAGAACGGGTGGTCCACAGGGGTCCTGGAGGAAGCAGTTCTGGTGCTTCTCAGTCCTCCTGACCCCTCACTCCTCCGCCCTTTCCATTGCTGTGGTTTTCTCCAGGTCACCCTCAGCCCTCCTCTCCACATCTTGCCGTGTGCTCACTCTATGTCTTCTCACTCACACTCAAGTCCTCTAGCATCTTCTGTTACTCGAGGACACCCACATTTACATCTCAAACCAGATGTCCCACAGGCACTCAAACTGCAGTGCCCACAGGCACTCAAATTGAGCATGACCAAACTCATCACCTGGTCCTCCCAACCTGCTCCTTCCTCCCAGGCAACCATCTCAGCAAGGGGCCCAGGTGCCAATGCCAGAGGCCTGGGCATCCTCAGGGGTGCCTCGCTCCCCCTCACTCCTTACTTCCAGGCTCTCAAACACACTCAACAGATTCAGGCCTGTCATCTGGCAGTAGGTGAAATGGAAGTGGGTTCTGCATTTGACTCTCAGGTGGCTGGCAGGTGACTGTGTCACTGTCAAGGAGGAAATGAGACACAACTGAGGAATGAGCCTCTCCAGCTCCTCCCAGGGACCTAGGAGGTAGCAAAGCAAACCAGGGAGCATTCCTGGGAGTGATGAGCATTGCACTGGGGTTGTGCCCCCATTGCTGACAATCCATCAGCAAAGACTTCCTGAATGGTGCGTAGTCTCTGTCAAATTTGCATAGTCCTCTTCATCTCCAAGGTACCGCTCAAGTTTCGGTCACCACCCTCTGCTACCTGGACTCTTTGCCTCCAACCACATTCCAGAGCAAAACCAAAATGAGATTCCAAACTGACCATGCCACTCACCTATTTAAAACCTTCAGTGGCAATCCTGTTATCCTTAGGATAATGGTCAAACCTATTAATTAGGCTTGCTTCACAGCTCTTTCTGATCTAATTCACATAAATGCGAGAACTATTTCTCATTTACGTGCTCCTGTAATGCAAATTTAATTGAACAACTACTATGTGCTAAGTGTTGGGCTGCTTACCAGGATCCTGGAGTGAACAGAACACACGCTGTTTCCTCTCCTGGAGCTTGTGGTCTAGTAGAGGAGAAAGATATTAAACAAATATTTATACAAATAATTATAATTTTGATGAATGCAATAAAAAGAGCATTTCCCTGTCAACTCTTTGCCTCAGTCACAAGAAACTACTTGCAGTTCCTTCCCTCTGCCTGAAATGCCCTCTCCCCTTCAACTGGTGAAATCTCTCTGGTCCTCCAGGTCTCACTTCAAGATTCTCGGCTCCTCTAAGGAGCCCTCCCTGAACCTCCCGGAATCCACACTCACCCGTGAGAAGGCAGGGCCTGTGTTCTCCTGAGCATAGCACAGGGGATGGCACAGTAAATGTTTGTTGTGTGAATGATTGATAGTTCCTTTTCTCGTGTGAGCGTTTGCCTTTTTAAAAACTTAATTATACAGTTATTTACCTTGATTTCACATATTTGGAAAAGGTTGGTACTCAGTGCTATTCAAGGTACAGGGAAACGTTCCTTCAACCAGGATGCCCGTGAACCTGAGGGCTTTCAGGTCACTGTGACCAGCATGTGTGGAGGGGTGGGTCTGCGGGACTCCGCAGCCTGACAGGGTGTGGGGTGCCTGCTGAGGGGTGGTGGGCCCAGCTGCCTGGCCTCATGCAGCCTTTACCATGGCTGCAGTCTTTTCTCCAGGTGCTTGGCAAGGAGCCCCAGCTGGACTCCACTGTCACCCACCACCCTGCCCTGGGTGCCACGGGTCTGCTGCTGGACTTAGCTCCTGTGGGCTATAGACTGCTGGTTGGGAGAGGCGTGGCTAGGAAAAGACGGGGAGCCCCCAAGAGGACTGGGGCAGCTGCAGGTCCCAGCCTGGCACTTTTCCCAACACAGCCAGGTGAAGCTTCTCTGTTCCTCTCTGCTGGGTGGAGGGGAGGAACTGCACTCCCTCCCCTCCCCTCCACCCGCCCTCCCCCTCCCCATCCCCATCCCCACCTGGCCTGTGTACCTGGCTAAGGCCAGGTCTAGGAGCATCAGGGGTCAGGCAGGCAGAAGAGCCTTGTGACCCACCCACTCTGAAAAGTCTCCTGTCCCTCTAGAAGAGGCTTTGTTCTATCTGGGAGTTTCCACCGTCACTAATCTACTCATAACATCCCACACTGCTCACCTGAGCTTCCTCCTTCCTTCGTAGCTTTCTCCTTCCTTCGTAGATCACCTGGGCCACCCCTTCATTTAAGGATGAGGAAACTGAGGTCCCGAGAAGAGAATTAAATACCCAGCATATCACAGCAGGTGGAGGCAGAGCCAGGATTTAAAACAAACAAGTGGAAAAGGCAGGTCTCCTGTCAGCCAGCCCAGGGCCCCTTCCACAAAGCTCTGCTGTTCTGCCTGTTTTTCAGAAGCTGCTGTGTGTTTTCCAGCTGGTTTGAGCTCAGGAGTTAGGTCTCCCACAAATGAAACTCACAGGGATCACTGCCACCCACACCCATTCTCCTCCATCTGCCCTACTGACCCAGAAGTGGGGCAAAACTTGAGCCAACATGACGGGCCTATCCCAGGCAGGGACCCCGAGAAGGGATAGCACAGCACCCTCGTTAGGAGTGGCTGCCAAGACGGCCTTCCAGAAGGAAACTAGCACAGGTGTGTTCTGTTTACCTTCCTGGCTCGCAAACGGGCCGGGACCTTCCCGGGCTAGCAGGACGGAGTCCATCCCCTTAGCCCAGCTTTCCAGGGCTCCCCTTCTGTCCACAGCCTCCTGTACTGCCTCATCTCCCGGCACTCTGGGCCCCCAGCTCTTTCCCACCGTATCACGCAGTCCTCACCCCTCAGCCTCTTGGCTTTGTAAGCACTGTTCCCTCTGCCTCAAATGCCCTTCTCTGCTTCTCCACCTGGCAAGTGCCTTCCCAATGTTACGAGCCAACACAACCATCTTCTTCCATCTCCTTTGTGCACATGCTTCCATCCTGGTTTCCTCCTCCACAACCCCCTTCCTCGCCCTCCTCCCTGATGTGCCTGTAGCACTTCTGTGTCACTTTTACAGCATGGTAAAGGAAATTCAAGGTCATGAATCTGTATCCCCCACAGATTCTGAACTCTTCAATAACAGCAATTGTGTCTTTATTTTCACATTCTTAGAGCCCAGCATATAACTGGCATTTGATAAAGGAATAAATTCCCAAACAAAGTCAATATGTGGACTCTGGATTTATTCCAAGTCTTAACATGTCAAAAGGACAGCTTTCCAATTCATGTATTCAACACGTATTCATGGAGCACATGCTATGTGTGAAGCGCTGCACAGAGAGAGTCCTGGGAACACAAACCTGGGGGTAGTCACAGGCTCTGCCCCCAAGAAGTTTACATTTTGGGAGTACAGACAAAGCAGAGAAAAATACGGGTTATAAAAAAAAACAGCTGGCACTTACTGAACACTACATGCTTTACATGGGTAACTTTTATTACATTTCTCATTGTAAAGATGAGAAAATTAAGGCTTTCAAAGGTTGAGAGACTTATGACAGCACAACTAGTAAGTACTGAAGGCAGGATTTGAACCCAGGCAGTCCCCAGTCTCCACACACCCGAGCACAATGTTCTAACAGGATCAGTGATAGGTGGGGAACAAGTAACTTGGGCTTAGGAAATGGGGAGGTCAAGGAAAGCATCATTGGTCCAGGGGCACGTGAGAGGTGCCTTGTAGGACAAGCAGTTTCCACAGACAGAGGAGCTGGGCAGCACATTCCAAGCTGCAGGAAGATCTAATGGGAGAATTTTTTTTTTTAATTAGTGTTTCTCAACCTTGGCTATCCACTGCAAACACTTGGAGAGCTTAAAATAAGAACTGATGCCTGAAACCCACTCCAGAGAGTTTGGTCTTTGCTCTGGGGTGTTGCCTGAGTATTGGGGGATTCTAATGAGCAGCCAGCATTGAGAACCACTGCTGTACATGGGGAGATCTGGTATACAGTGTGGGACATTGAAACCCACCTGCAGCCAAGATGCTCTATGGAGTGTCAGGGTCCTCCTGTCTGTGGAGACGGCAGAGCTTTCCTGTCACCTCAGACAGTCTGGGCAGGTTTTGTGCTTCCTCCCTCACATTCTCTCTGTGGCTCACTAGTTGTGGCTTTCTGGTGGCCTGGAGTTGCCAAAGACTCCTTACCGGGGAAATTCCATGGTTTCCATGGGAGGGGACATGGGTTCCTCCAAATGCCACCCAGCTTTCAGTGTGGAAGAGCCAAGATCTGTGGGGCACAATGAAGGCAGTTAATGAGCAGACCCTGGGTGGGTGTTTGTGGGATGCAGACCTGACACGGACTGGGAGGGACTGGAAAAACACCCCACACCCCATAGATCCCAGCAGGCGGGCTCCGAGGGGCAGGGGCGGCTGAGCGGGAAAAGGGCTCCAGCTCCACCGACTGATTACTGCCCTCAGCAGCCCCTGGACCCCCACACTCCCAGGCTCTGGGAGAACACTGAGGCTCCCCCAGGGCCAGCAGATCCCAGCTATGTGGCTGCAGCAGGCAGGGGCTGGATTTCCCCTTCTCAGACCCAGGGAGTGACTCATGTGTGAGTACTGAAAGCAGACAGTGACCTCAGCTCCCTTGCCAACTGGGGAGCGTGACCTCGCCCCAGGACCCTCCCAGGAGCTCAGAGAGCTTGGGGCCCAGTGGGGTGGATGTTGGCAGCCTGGGATATGTATGCGGGGTACACAGGACACTTCCTCTCATTGGCTGGCTGCCCCCGAGCCTCGTTTCTCAGAACTGTTGTGTCAAAATAGCTAATGTGACCATTGGGTCATAAAGAACTCTAGCCCCTTCCTTAGCACTGCTGTCACTATGGGCCTTGGTCAGTCTCCCACTCCCCACTGCAACCCACCCCACCCTAGAGCCCTAGAGAGGGGTCTCAGGGCCTCAGGAAGGGGAGCTTGCTGGGGAGTGGGTGGAGCCAGCACCAGAGACAAAGGGCCTCCTTTCCACTGGGAGAGGAGACCCCACCCATCCACACAGAGAGAAGTTACCTGGGGACAGGAGTCACCACATTTTCAGAAATAAGCTGTTCTAACACTCTGCCCTTTCCCTCAGGAAATTTTCTTTCCTATTGCCTGAGTGTTTACAGCTATACTCCCAGATGCTAGTTTCTTGTTCTTTTGTGAAGAGTTATTCCACTCTTAGATTTGTAGAAAAATGAATCTCATTCATTTAAAACTTGTCCTGTCTTTTAGGGAATACACCCTGAAGTACTGGAAGACACTGAGGTGTCATGTCTCCTTAGTTTCCCAATTGGTTAGGAAAAAAAATTGATAGATGGCCTATATCTATATCTATATCCATATCTATATCTCTATCCATATCTATATCTATATCTATCTATATATCTATAACTCTATATACGCATTTATCTATCTATAGAGAGAGTGGGAATGATAAAGAAAATATGATAATGTTAACAGTGGGGAATCTGCATGGGGAATATGGAAGTTCTTTGAACTACTTTCCAACTTCTTTGCAATTTTGAAATAATTTCAGAAAAAAATGTTTCAAGATAAAAATAAAATATATGATAAAAATTTCAAGCTATTCATGTCTCTCTAAACTTACTTCTGATCCTCATTAATAGAGATTAATCAATTTTACAGTCTAAATTCTCATGCATATTCTATATTATATTCTGCTTTCTTCAATTAACCTTTCAAATGCACATTTCAATATGTCAGGGTCCTTCAGCTCTTTTTCATTTTTAATGGATGTCTCATGTTTTATTCACTTATATACTATTGTCTTCATGTATTAATACATTATAGTGCATTAAAGCATTCCCTTTCACTGGATACTAGCTTGTTTCCTTAAACAATTTTTTTTTGTTATTATAGATAGCAGCGTATTTTCTTTTGGAATATTTCCGATGGCAATGTGTCTGAAGGTCTGGATACAGATTGTTCTTAAGAACATTTCAACTAACTTACAGTGCTATAGAAATACATAATTTATACCTATTTCCCTATAGCTTTGCCAGCACTAGGATTCATAATTTTTAATCATTTTTGGTAGCTGAATGAGTGAGTAGTGTGGCCTAAGAAATGTTTGAACTGACATTTGTTTCCTTTCCATCATTGAATAGAGGGCCGGCTTGCCTATTAGAGAATGAGCTCCCTCTGGAACACAGTCTATAATGTATGGATGGAGGGGCCAGGTTGCCATGTGCAAACCTTTTCCCAAGGGATGCGTCCCTGAGCCCCAGGCAGGGCAACTTGTCTGAACTCCCATATCCCCATGTCCTTTTCCTTCAGAAAATTCATTACAGCTGTCATTTTATATGCATTTGAAAAATTAATTTATTTCTTCCCCCACAAGACCGGAGCCTCAGGCGGAGCCGTGATTCACTCCCTGTTGGATCCCTAGCACCTCTGGCATGTGCCTGAGGTACAGTAGATGCTTATATGTGTTTAATAAATTAATATTTAAAAACTTGAGTTTACACTAAAGATTAATTAGGTTATGAGTCTGCAAAAGGATTCATCCCGGGATTTAAAAATTCAGAAAACATTTAAGGAGCAGCTACCCCTGCCACGTACCAAGTAAGGTAATGTGGGGGAGGGGTGTACAACGGCAAAGAAAACAGGGTCTCTGTCCTCACAAAAGGGACAGGCTTGTGGTGAGACCTGTTGCCCCCGCAGTGGCTGCCCCGTTATCCCTTTAAGGGGTGCTGAGGAGGCAGGTGAAGCGGCTCCCCATGTGGTCACAGTGTGGTGAGGCCATAGGGGACATCCCAACACCCGCTATGAGAAGAGCAGGCCTGGCCACCCTGAGTGATGGCCCCACGTGTTCATTTAGATTAGACCTAGAACTAGAGGCCTGGGTATTTCCACCCTGGGAGACATTTCCGGGGTGGCCTAACAAGTCTCTGTTCACCCTGGACCCCCAAGCATGAATCCCCGCTCTGCTGAAGACAGAACCCTGTGATCTGGACAAAGTATACTCAACCCCTCTGCATCTGGAAAACCCAGACGAGGTCGGGGCCCACGTCAAGGGCTGTCCTGGGCGTTCAATGAAACCATGTACGCTATGTGCTTAGGAATGTGCCTGGTGCCCAGCGAGCCGACAAGTGATTTCCCCAACGGGCCTCTAGGCCACACTTGGAAAGCTCTGAGTTTTCCAATCAAGAGGAAAAGGATTTTTTTTTTTAATGCAAATCAGTTTACACCGAAACTGATGTCACCATGGACGTCTGAGGTTGTTTTCGCGAGGGCGGGAGGGCTGGCTGCGGGGACACACCCGGGTTGCCCAACACTGCATGTCCCTTGCTCAGGAGCGGCACCCAAGGGAAGCTCTCCAGGTCCCAGCCCTTTCGCAAACAAAGGTCTGCCGGGGACGACCCAGATGGGACCTACCCCAGGGTCAGCGGACGGCAGGGCCGGGAAGAAGCAAGGCCTGGTGGAGTGACTCAGGGTCAGCCGGGTGGGGCACGCAGGTCATAGCACCCATCGACAACCAGGAAATGGATGGCAGCTCTCCTTGCCCTGGAAATGCTTTGCCTCCGAAGCTGCCCTCACCCCTTTTCAGAGCTCTTAGCTCATAATAATCCTACAGTCCCTGGATAAGTGCTGTCTCTCCCTCTGGCTTCTTTCTGGCTCTCTGCTCAGTTCTCTTCTTTTCTCTGGTGACTGGCTTCCTTCCTGTGTCTACTTTCTCAGTAGCTTGGGGCACAGGTGACCTTATGGTGGCCTCCTCAGCCCTGAATTTTCTTCTTGAGTTTGCATCACTCACTATAGCTCTTCTCCATCTCTTACTTCAAGCACCTCAAAGAGAGAGAGTGAAAGACCTGGTAAACCTTTTCAAGCCAGGCCTTTGAGAAGGGGACTGGAAATGCTGCAAGTCCTCTAAAGTATAAATTGATGCCCCTCTCTACATCCTTTTCAGTGTAGAGTGTAGAGATGTCTACTGCATCATCACAATTATTCCCTACCCCATGGCTTGTAAACTCTGTGCTCAGCTTCCCATGCTTTGCCCTCCTATGAAAAATCCTTTCTCTCCCAACACCCTGCATACAACATCCATGTACTGGCTTTCAGACTCAGCCCTGTGTTTCCAAGTCTTGAAGCTGAAGTTTCTTCGTTCTAGAAACACAAAAGTTTCTTTGTTCAAACTTTAGCCACACCTAAGAATAACCCAAAGTGGTTATGTGGTAAAACTCAGATTCCTGGGCCTCACCCCCAGAGATTCAGATTCAGTCTGTCTGGGGTGTAGTCCAGGAATTTGCATCACTCCAAGGTGACACTGATGCTGCCAGTCACCTTGAGAAGGACTGTTCTTGATTCCTCAGTCCTCACCCCGAGGCAAAGAGCACCCCAAGGCAAAAAACACACCAAGCTTAAAGTTGAAGAGGAACAATGAGGGGGCAAAAATGAGGAAAAGACATATCTCAGCTAAAACATTTCTGAATATTAATTGATCACACAGGTTTACCCCTGAGATGAATTCCCCTTTCCAAAACAAGGTTCTGTGGACTCAGGAAATTTGATTGGCACAGATCCTGACTGACAGAGGCTAGATTCAAATGCCCACCTGCCTGCCTCCTCCCAGCCCACTGCATCAACTGAGAAGCTGAATAAAATGTACGATTTGATTATCAGGGGCAGAACCACCACCGACTGGTCTTATGGGTGGCCAGTAATGTCATCTCTGCATACAAAGGATGATATTCACAAATGCACATTCCTCTGCCCACATGCTGGATACATCCACACTTGCTCAGATTAGGGTGCTGTGATGAGTGTGTCTGTGGACAGGCAGCCTGGGGAACCTAGCCGGGAGAGGCATTCCCACCCTTGGGTCTTCTAAGCCTGGCCTGATCCTCCTACCTAGAGAGCATGACTTTTTTTTTCTTTTTTTTTTAATCAATTTTATTGAGATATAATCATATAACATACAGTCATTCAAAGTGTACAATCAGTTGTTCACATTATCATATGGTTGCGCTTTCATCACCACAAACTTTGAACATTTTCATTACTCCAAAAAGTAAAATAAAAATTAAAATACAAAAGAACATCCAAAATATCCCATTCTCCTCCTCCTTTCATTGTTCATTTACTTTTTTTTAATACAGTTTGAGACATATTCACACACCCTACAGTCATCCACCATGTGCAGTTATTCACAGCACCATCATACAGTTGTGTGTTCATCACCAGAATCAATTTTTGAACCTTTTCCTTACTCCTTTTCCTTTTTCCCACTTGCTGAGTGGGCTTAGAGAGGGAGGAGGCCACATCTGAGCAACAAAGAGGCTTTTCTGGGGGAGGGGGGGACTCCTAGGCACAATTACAAGTAGGCTTAGTCTCTCCCTTTCAGCAACTAGCCTCACGGGGAAAAGCCCCCTGATCGAGGTAGAGAGCGTGACTTTTGACTGACGCCTCAGGACAGGCCTAGGATGTTACTGACTAGGTGAGAGTTCCCAGTAAGTTATCAGATGTTTTAGGGAGCAGGGAGTTCTCAGAAATGTGGCCCCATGTACTGTTTTTTTGTTTGTTTGTTTGTGTTAAGTAATGAAACTGTTCTAAAATTGATTATGACAAGGGACGCACAACTATGTGATGATACTGTGAACCACTGATTGTACACTTTGGATGGATTGTATGATATGTGAATATATCTCAATAAAACTGCTGAAAAGAAAAAAAAGTGTGGTCCCTGGACCGGCAACATTAGCATCACCTGGGAACTTGTTAGAAATGCAAATTCTTAGGCCCCACCGGAGACCTACTGATGCTTTTTTCCTTTGGCTGTGGGGCCCAGCAATTTGCATTCTAATGTGACCTCCAGGTTATTCTGATGCACAGCTAAAGTTTAAGAATCACTGTTTTAGTGAAAGAATGACCAGATCCCTAGTGTGGTGTGAAGATCTGAGAGGATTAGGTTTGGTGATACAAAGGGTTCTCTGCTCTCTGAGCGAGGTTTGACATACACTGGTGGAAGAGGAGTTGGTGAAGCATACATTAATCCAGCAGTGAAGTCAACTATAACCTCTTCCTCATCACTTGGTTACAGCCTTGCCCTAGAGAGGATTTATTAGGAGATAGTCTTTTCGCTATGGTAACTCTTGTACTCTGCCTGGGCCCTACTCTGAGGGCAGTAATATTTGCATCACTTAGATACTAGGTAAATCCAGTGTCCTGACCTTGCTCCCGAGGTCTTCCCACACTGGGGCCCAGGGAAACCTATTTGTTGTCATTGCAGGGATAAACCAGAATACAAGCTCTGGCCCAGTTCATCTTGACGTGTTTCTTACAGTGTTTAGCAACTTCCAATTTCCTATTTTAGGGAAAAAAGCAAATCAAATGTTATATATTTGGGAGGGAGATACTTCATATGGTAGAGAAAAATTGTGCCAATCTCTGTTATTTCTTGAAGTGAGATAGCAAGTAAACATGGGGCAGATTTTTTTTTTTCTTTTCTGGAGATATAATTCACATACCATAAAATTCACCCTTTTAAAGTGTACAATTTGGGGGGTTTTAGTACACTCATAAGATTGGGCAACCATCATCACTGTCTATACCCATTAGCAGTCATTCCCCATACCCCTTTTCACCAGTCCCTGGCAACCACTAATCTATTTCTGTCTTTATGGATTTGCCTCTTCTAGCCATCTCATGTAAATGGAATCATAATATGTGGCTTTTTGTGACTGGCTTCTTTCACTAAGCACAATGTGTTCAAGGTTCATCCATGTTGTAGCATTTATCAGTACTTCGTTCTTTTTTATGGATGAATAATAATCCATTGTATAGCTATACCACTTTTTGTTTATTCCATGTGGGTTGTTTCTAATTTCTGGCTATTATGAATAATGCTACTAGGGACATTAGTGTATGAATTTTTGGGTGAGCATATGTTTTCACTTCCCTTGGGTATATAACTAGGAGTGGAATTGTTGGGTCACACAGTAACTGTTTACCTTTTTAAGGAACTGCCCAACTGTTTACCGAAAGGCCATACCATTTACATTCCCATCAGTAACATATGAGGAGTCCAATTCCTCCACATCCTGGCCAAAGTGGGCAGATTCCTAAAGCAGAAGTTACTTGAGTTGACTTCCTTTATGTAAATGTAGATACCTGTGGCCTTGAGGGGAGAATAGTGGGATCTTGAGGGTCGAGGTGGGCAAAATTTGCTCGGGGACCAACTTATCCTCTTAGCAAGAAAGGAAATGAAAATTAGCCCCTTCCTCTTTTGAGATGCAGTAGAAATAGGACCGCTTGGTAGGATTGAGATGATCCGAGCCAAGACCTGTTGATAGAAGAGGACATGGAGGGCCTCAAATAGGATTCACCAAATAGGATTCAGATGGAGAGGCAGGCCTGGATTACATGTGCAAGGTTTCCATACGGCATATGGC
>PVKY010002228.1:0-26701 GCA_004027775.1 Bradypus variegatus | reverse complement strand
TGTGATTGTGAAAACCTTGTAGATCACACCCCCTTTATCTAGTGTATGGATGGATGAGTAGAAAGACGGGGATAAAAACTAAATGACAAATGGGATGGGATGGGGGGATGGTTTGGGTGTTCTTTTTTCATTTTTAGTTTTTTGTTCTTGTTCTGATTCTTTCTGATGTGGGGAAAATGTTCAGAAATAGATTGTGGTGATGAACGCATAACTAGATGATCATACTGTGAACGGTTGACTGTATACCATGGATGACTGTATGTTATATGAATGTGTTTGAATAAAACTGAATTAAAAAAAAAACAGATTTGGTCCTTTGGAGATTGGTTACTGTGTTGATGACCATTCATAGATAACACAGTGTGTAATGCGTATAAACCTCAGTTCACAAACTCAGACTATAAGAAGCCTTGTGTCTAAAGTCAGCATATCTTCAACATCTAGTCCCACCCAGGCAGTTGGGTGGGGGGGACGCCTTCCCAGCCTCCCCATCCCCTCAGGGTCAGCACAGCAGGAGAGGGGTCTTCTGCCCATTCCCAGAGGACTCTCCTCTTCTCCCTTTCACCTCCGTTGTGAATGTCCCGTTTTTCTTACGGGTTTAGACTTTAGGAAACAAGACCCAGAGTTTTGCAATTACCCCGGCATTCTGCCAGTCTCGGAACACTGAAGAGGGGGAAGGGAAGAGAGGAAATAGAGAGGGAAAGACATCGGAGGGTTTTACTCAGCCACATGTGCTTCCTGAGTGCTCAGACCCCATGCAGAGTTTATAATAGCCGGTCGGTCGCCATCGAATGTGCTTTACATCAGCCCCTTCGTACATCCTCTCCCATGGGGGCCCCCAGGGCTCCCATTCCTCGGACCACCCTCCCTGACACTTGGCCTTGGAGTTCACTCACTTATTCAACTGACATTTATTAGCACCAACAATGTGGCAGGCCCGGTGAGCAAAACCAACAAAAATCCCTGCCCCTCCTAGTGGGAGATAGATAATAAATTTTTTAAGTTAATGTATATGTCAGATAGTGGTGAGTGCTATATATAAAAAAAAAATAAGGCAGGAAAAGGGGATAAGGAAAACATCAGTAAGGGGCAGGATTACGATTTTTAAAAGGGCTGTCGGGGAAAACGGAGGGAACAGCCGGTACAAAGCCCTGAGGCAGCGCCTCTTCTGTGGGCTGGAGGAGCAGCTCGCAGGTGAGCTCTGGTGGCCGAGGGAGCAAAGCAGACAGCAGTGGGGGAGAGGCTCGGGGGCCAAGGGGATGAGCAACAGGATCCCGTCAGGTGGAGCTTTGCCTCCACTGTAAGGACCCCCGCTCTCATCCTGAGTGCCGCGGGAGCCACTAGAAGGGAGAGAGCCACGTGATCCATCTATGACCTGGGAGCAACAATCTGGCCCCTGGGTGGAGAACAGACATTTGGGGAGTGTGCCAGTTTGGATGTATTATGTTCCCCCAAACGCCATTGTCTTTGATGCAATCTTGTGGGGGCAGACGTATGTATTCATGTTTGATTAGGTTAGAATCTTCGGATTGGGCTGTTTCCATGGAGATGTGACCCATCCAACTATGGGTAATATCTTTGATTGGGTTATTTCCATGGAGGCGTGGCCCCACCCATTCAGCGTGGGTCTTGATTAGTTCACTGGACCCCTATAAAAGCTCTCAAACAAAAGGACCTCAGCAGGGCTGCAGCCAAGAGAGACTATTTGAAGACGGCCATTGAAAGCGGACTTTTGCTACTCCAGAGTTTGCCTGGGAGAAACTAAGAGAATAACTCCAAATGCCTAGAGTGAAACATCTTGGGAGAAAGCCATTTTGAAACACAACCTAGGAGCAAAGGAAGAAGACGCCAGCCACGTGCCTTTCCAGCCTACAGAGGTTTTCCAGATGCCATCAGCCTTCCTTCGACGAAGGTACCCTACTGTTGATGCCTTACCTTGGACACTATGGCCTTAAGACTGTAACTTTGTAACCAAATAAACTCCTTTTATAAAAGCCCATCCGTTTCTGGTATTTTGCATAATGGCAGCATTAGCAAACCGGAACAGGGAGCAAGAGGTAAATGAGGCCAGCCATGAAGCAATCGCCTAATCTGGGGGGAGGTGAGGAGGGTTGGAACAGAGCAGCGACAGAAGTGAGGAGCCAGATTCGGACCGAGGTTGATAGTGGAGATGTCAGGATTTGCTGGCTGATTGCATGTGAGGAGCAAGAGAAAGGGGTACAGTCAAAATGACTCCAAGGAGGAGATGCCAGTGGCGGTGGGGGGGGATTAACTTCCCATGGTCCTCTGTGCCGATTCTCTCCCAAGTAACCTGCAGCCTCCCCAGCCCATTCTTCCTTCTGTCCTCAGGAAGAGAAAGGAACTTGAGGATTCTCTGCCATGCCCCAAGGCTCCAATCAAGTGTTTACATTCCATTCATTCTGCCCCAAGGAAACTTGAGGATAAATCCAGTGAATGTTAACAATTTGGTCACTGGTGACTCTTACTAGAAGACTGGAACGCAGCCAAAACACAGTCCTATCATTTCTTGATGATCAGGGTCAATACCATGGCGTATGTGCCACAGGGAGAGGGAGTCGATACCAGTTTTTCCTCATTAAATGTGGCCAGTTCTGTCAATACCTGCCGAACTTCAAAACATCACGTCTGATGGGTCAAAAGTGGGGATGTCCCCAGATGAGTCTAACAGACCCTTCTGTGACGGGCTGTGCCTTCGGATCGGTGTTTGTTAAAGTGTGCAGCACCCCAGCATCAGCACCTGAGAGCTTGTTAAAAAGGTAGATGCTGGGACCCCACCCCAGACCCACTGAATCAGAAACCCCAAGAGAAGGGCCCAGCAATCTAGGTTTTCCTGTCATCCAGGCGATTCTGATGCTCAGAAGGTCAGAACCCTTTTCCATCTTTACCTTGGAGGGGTAAACGCTAGAGTGGGAGGATAGGGGCGGAAAGGGACCTCTCTTTGTGTCTTTATCCTCTGGGTGCCCTATCTGGAACTTTCTCAATGTGTAGATTGCCTATGCTATGGGGTATGCACACAGGTTATCGGTGAGATTGCCTCCAAGCATTTTGTCATGGGCATTCAACCAATTCAGGGTACACATGTCCAGTTGCTCTGGCACAACTGAACCAGATGACTTACACAATTTCAGTGGTTGGTACCACAGTATTGAAATGCTTCTCCTTTTGTGCCAGGTACAAAGTTTCTCAGCACAGGAAAACTGTGGTAAAGATGGTGTTCTAGTTTGCTAATGCTGCCGGAATGCAAACACCAGAGATGGATCGGCTTTTATAAAGGGGGTTTATTTGGTTACAAAGTTACAGTCTTAAGGCCATAAAGTGTCCAAGGTAACACATCAGCAATTGGGTACCTTCACTGGAGGATGGCCAATGGCGTCCAGAAAACCTTTGTTAGCTGGGAAGGCAGAGTTCTGGTTTCAAAATGGCTTTCTCCGGGGACGTTCCTCTCTAGGCTTCAGCTTCTCTCCAAGATGTCACTCTCAGTTGCTCTTGGGGTGTTTGTCCTCTCTTAGCTTCTCCGTAGCAAAAGTCTGCTTTCAAAGGCCATCTCCAAAATGTCTCTGTAAGCTTTGGCTCCTCTCTCAGCTTACATGCATTCTTCAAAGTGTCCCTCTTAGCTGTAGCACGCTCGCTCCTTCTGTCTGAGCTTATATAGTGCTCCAGTGAACTAATTAAGGCCCACACTGAATGCACAGGGCCACACCTCCACGGAAATCATCCAATCAGAGTTATTACCTACAATTGGGTGGGTCGCGTCTCCATGGAAACACTCAATCAAGGAATCACAATCCAGTCAATACTAATATGTCTGCCCATACAAGATGACATCAAAGATAATGGCATTTTGGGGGACATAATACATTCAAACTAGCACAGATAGCAAGTGTTGCTTTTTAAACACTAGTCAAATATGAGGCTTATTTTTTAAATGTTTCTGTGATTGAGATAAAACCAACTGGTTTTTTGTTTGTTTTTGGCTGGACATCCTTTAATGTATCAATAATGACTCTTCCTAAACAGGGACCAGGGAAACCCCTTCTAAACTAACCTACATTACTATTTAAAATGCATAAAATTCAGTCCTTTTTACCATTTTCTTTTATTATTATTATAATTTTGTCATTAGAGAAGTTGTGGGTTTACATTACAATCATGCATAAAATACAGGAGCCCCATATACCACCCCACCACCACCACTTGCATTGGTGTGAAAAATTTGTTACAATTGATAGCACTTATTTGTAATTCTATTTTTTAACAGCAGTGACATTTGTTACAATTGATGAAAGATTATTAAAGTAGTACTACTAACTATTGTCCATAGTTTACATAGGGGTGTTTTCCCCCATATTCCCAACCTATTATTTATTTTTTTCATGCACATCTTTAATTTATCTACCCATAATCTGGATAAAGGAGGTGGGAGGTGTTAGTCCCAAGGTTTTTACAATCACATGGGCACAAGGTAAAAGCTCTATAGTTATACAATCATTATCAAAGATCAAGGCTCCTGGATTATATTTCAGCAGTTTCAGGTATTTCCTTCTGGCTACTTGTTCCAACCCAGCTCAGCTCCAAGACCGAAAAACATTCCCATCATGGAATTAGACATGAGTTTAATTAGGACTTACAAACAGGAGATGGTTCCACAGTGGTGGCTGGCAGGGAAAAATGGTAGTGCTCTGCAGTGAGCAGGGGGTGCCGGGGCAGTTTGTGAGGGTGAGGACAAAGACATTCCATAGAGTGTGAGAACGGAGTTTCAGCAGGGTCTTGTGAAACAGGGGTGTGGAGATTTGTTATCAACAGTGGTCAGGGAGGGAAGTTTTAATGCTTTGTTATGATACCATTTTTACATTCTCCCCACCCCTCAGCCCCACACCCCAGGGAGGTCTGATGACCTTTAATGTCTGTCCCCCATTAAGTGCAATAACTCACTTTCACTATGGAGGGGGAGCCGGGCCCTGGGTCCCCACACTACTCTAATACACTAGAAACTAAAAAGAAATATCTATGTAATGAGTAAGCAGTCATAAGCATTTGTTAAATCCTAACTTCTCCATTACAACTCCTCCTTCTCGTTTGATCCTTCTCTCACTCCTCAGAAATATCTGGGCAATGACCATTCTAACTTCTTCATGCAGAAAACAGGTGTCAACATTATGGGGTAGAGGGATGGAACTGGTTGATGTTCTTGGAGAGGCTGGTACCTCGGGGTTTCAGGGCTTAACTGGCATAGGAGCAATCTGGAGGCTTTAAGTTTCTGAAAAAATAAACTTGATAAGTAAAACTTTTATAGAGTTTAGATAGAGCCCAGGGTATTGTTTAGGGTTTTCAGGAAAACTGTTGGTTGGGGCTTGGCATACTGTGGCAAACTGCAATATCTGGCTGAAGCCTGTGTAAAGGTAAGTTCCAGAATGACCTCTTGATTCTATTTGAAATCTCTTAGCTACTGAAACTTTATTTTGTTTCATTTCTCTTCCTCCTTTTAGTCAAGAAGTCCTTGTCAACCCACAATGTCAGGGCCTGGCCCATCCCTGGGAGTCACAGACCACATTGCCAGGGAGACTTACACCCCTGGAAGTCATGTCCCAAGTTACCATTTTATTTTAATTTTGGCATTAATTACATTTACAGTGTTGTGCTCCCATCACCACCATCCATTATCAAAACTTTTTCATTCCCAAAACAGAAATTCTGTACCCATTCTCCCCTCCTTCCAGCCTCTGGTAACTGCTAATCTACTTTCTGTCTCTATGAATTTGCTTATTTTAGATATTTCATAGATGTGGAATAATACAATATTTCTCCTTTTGTGGCTGGCTTTCTTTCACTGAGCATAATGTTTTCAATGTTCATTTATACTACGTGTCAGAACTTCATTCTCATTCCTTTTTTTTTAAATAAAAATTTGAGTCCTTAAAGCTCTCCAGCTGTATGCTTGCCGAGGCATGGTCAAGCTTGCTGAATGCACATTTGGAACCACATTGAGCTCCCTTCTTACAGTCCCAAGTCTGGCAGTCCTTCCATCTGTCTTCCATTCATTGATGGATTGCTGGAGGTTTGAAGGAAAAGCTATGGCCAGAAATTTCCTATGAGCAGTGGGTGCCAAGTCAGCACAGATTTAGCATGTAGCATTTTCTTCTTCCACCCCGTCAGACAGGCCACCAGACTGTCTCCCATCTTCTAGAGCCAAAACTCTGGATGGACAAGAGAGTCTACCTGCCCTATGAGCACAGGGCCTCGGTGCCCAGGGTGGGGAGTGGCTCTCCCCACTTCCCATCCCATTCCTCAGAGGCTTAATCTTCCCAAAAACCTGCCGCGTTCCCCGCAGGGCCCAGGGAAGGGGTTGGGGAAGCCTCTGCCAGTGCTCTCCCTCTGCAAGATAAACTGAGTCTGTCCCCCATGCAGGGTGGGGCAGGGCAATGCCGACAAGCCCACCCAGTGGGTACCCTGGAGAGAGGATGCTTGCGCCAACGCAACACTCTTCCCCAGCTCGCCCCCACAGGTGGCTCTGAGAGCACCGAACGCCAGAGCCTGGCGGGGACAATGGAGAGGCGTCAGGGTGCAGCGAGACTCTGCGTTCACCTGACCTTGACAGCCAGCACCTCCTCGCCTTCTGCATCCTGGACCCTCACCGGCCCACCTGGCCCCATGCAGGCTGGTTGACCGGGTTGAAACACTACAGAAGGCTAGTTACATCGGGTGTCCTCATTTCCAGCCTCCTATTTGGCTATCGGCCATGGCATCAGCAGAAGCTCCCCAGCGTCCCCCTCTGTGGGTTCCAGGATTCCTTTGCAAACTGGGAGCCTCCTAAAGAGGCACAGGTTGGCGGCCAAGTCTGGACCCCGGGCCTGTCCCCGCCGGCCTCACCTGGCAGCGCCGGGGAAGCTGTTAGGCCTCTGGGAGCTTTGTTTTCCTCATCTAAAAACATGCGTAGTTACGCCAGAGAACGCCTGTGAAAGTTCTTTTGAAAATGCAAGACGCACTGGAAACGGAAGGCACGACTACTACTATTTGCTCTTCAGCACATCAAGTTCTGCAACAGCTATTTGTCTAGCCGGTCGTTTTCATTTTAAATTGTAGTATCCTTGTTGGGGGTTGTAGAAATTAAGAAAGCAAGCCCTGGAGACTTAAATGGAGACTTTTAAAACACATTTTGTTCATTTATTTTTTTTCTATGTTATTTCCTGCCCGTGTTTACAAAGGCTATTTAACTCATCATGCTAAGCTAACAGAGCTCAAGTGCCTTCGCTCTGGGTTCTGAAAGCAAGGAAGAGCTGCAGGCTCCATACAAATACACTTCTGGGTAAAGGGTCCATCGAACTCATAACTCCTTGGGCTAGCCTGAGGATCAAGCCACCCATAATGCGCACATGGTTTGTAAGGAGAAATGCTTTCCCTTCCAAACACTCCGCTCTGCCCATTCGTTTACCTGCCTCTCGGGCTCCAAGGCCGATTCTGGGCACGGTCAGGTGTAGACAGAGAACGCAGCGCTGTCTCCACTGCTGCAAGCCCGACCGCCCGCGGGTAGGACCACGCCGAGGAGGGGCCGTCTCCCCCCACACCCCGGCAGCGCGTGGGGCAGCCGCAGCGGGGACACCGGCTAAGGGGGCGTTAGGAGTATTTCCTGCTGGGTGCTCCACTCTTCATTCATTCATTCATTCGTTCATTCCCTCACTCAATGAATGTTTGCATTTCTCCGGTGGTTCGAGCAAAGGACCAAGACAAGGCGAACCTCTCAGAGTCATGTTCTGGTGAAGGGCCTGGAAGAGAAGAGAAAGCGAACCCCAGGATGGTCTCCTGAGTGAAGAGAGCCCTGGTGTCAGCAAAGCAGAGACATGGAGAGAGAATGCCTTGCTGGGCCAGCAGACGGGTGGGTGGGGGTGCCTGCTGGGTGAGTGGACAGTGAATGGGGGCACCTTGCTGGGTGAGTGGTGGGTGGGGGCGCCCTGTTGGGTGAGTGGGTGGTGGGTGGGGACGCCCTGCTGGGTTAGTGGGTGGGGGTGGGGTGCCTTCTGACTGAATGGGATGGTGGGTAGAGGTGCCTGCTGGGTGAGTGGACGGTAGATAGGTGCTGTGTTAGTTGGAGTTGTGGGATATCTGGGATGAAAGCGCAGCAGGCACAGGGAATAGCATGTACAGTGGCCCTCAGGACAGTGTGAGCTTGGTTTGAGAAACTAATAAAACCATGAAAAGGAAGGGGCTAGAACTCCAAGGGACTTGTTGGTCCAGATGAAGAGTTTGGTTTTATTATAGATATAGCAGAAATTTCAGAAGGGAGATCATAAGATCTAAACACTTTGAGAGCCAGGTTGCTGTTCTTAATCTTTTCCAGTCATTCATTGAATTGAGTTGAATTTGACCCACTCAGCCAACAATTAGCCATATGACCTGGGGCAGAGCCGGTCACCTACAGCCCTCCCACGGGATCTTCTTTGCACGTAGTAGGCATCAGCCTGATACTTGGATGAAGACTTGCAGTTGCCTCGTTGTCTTGGGAAGACTGCTTTCCAGCTCTCACATCTGCCTGAGTTTGTGAGCTCAAAATGCTGAAACGGTCTTAGGGTTTTCCAAGATTTTCCTAGTGCTCAGTTCCAGTTGGGTTATCATAAGTCCACATCTCGCTGGAATGACCCAAACTCCTCCCTGGATGTTCAGCCACTAAGGGAAGATTTTAACAGTAACGTAAAAAGTTAAGAAGGTGAGAGAACATGATCACTCTTGTCAACAGTAAAATCTGCTGCTAGTCCTCGGTTGTGGAGACAGGCACCTCTGCTATTTATAGAATACAGATTGTAAAATATTAAATACTTGAGTCTGGGACAGTGTAAGGGTAAAACCAGGAGTGTGAACTTGTCAAACTGTAAAAGTGGTCACTTTTTGCAAAGGTGGAATGCACCTACATTTATTACCACTTTTATTACACTATAAATTAGGGGGGGGACATCTATGATGTGTCATTTTCCGGTTTTAAGTGATATGCATTACTTTTTGGATGGCATCTGTCTATATTTAACTCTGCTTTGCAAACAGCTACCAGCCTACTTGCCTATTAACGATTTTGGCCTGGAAGGAGGTCAAGATAAGCTTTTCTTCCTTATTTATCACATGAGGGGATGGTAGACAAATGAAAACATGCTTGTGAGCATAATTTTTCTTGTGGTTATTTTTCTGGTTCTCCATTTGTTATTGATTTCCAGCTTCATTCCATTACGATCAGAGAAAATGCTTTGTAAAATTTCAATCTTTTAAAATTTGTTTAGACCTGTTTTGTGCCCTAACATATGGCTTATCCTGGAGAATGTTCCATGAGCACTTGAGAAGAATGTCTATCCAGCTGTTTTGGTCTTGCTGTTATTTTTAAGTCTGATTTAATGTTCGTCGAAAGCTCCGTGTTTATGAAAGTAAAAATGCCTCTTAAAAAATGTTAAGAGTTTCATGTGATGCCAAATATCTTAATTTTTGCATGATTTGGATGTCCCTCAATTTACTGTGATTACTTCTGGCCTGAATTGTTCGTGCAAATTTGAAACTGTGAATGATCATCACTAAGGGCTCATGGGTATAAGAGCTTGATTTACTACTTACAATAAAATGATTTTTTTTCTCTTCTTACAAAGAAAATTTGCACATCCAATTTGTTTTTACTTAAAAAAAAATGTTGAACTAGACCCCAAAAATTCCATGAAGCTCCTGGTCCAAATATAAATTCTGACCACTAGGGTAGGTGGCCTTATGTTTAATAAGTGCGCAACATGGACAATGCATCAAATGATCTCCCTTTAAAACTTGCTGATAGACTTACCAATATTTAGATTAATTTTAATGTTAAAAAAGTAAGGAAACCTGTGACTTAATTGTATAACAATTTTAACCTTGATTATTCCTTTTTCTGATTGAACCCTATACAGTGAGATTAAATTCAGAAATTAATCTAGCCTGAAGGATGGATAATTAGTCAAAACCAAGGAAAAGTCACAAGGAATTAACAATGAAATCAATTCCTTGATTTTATGTCAGACTTTTCTCCTGGGCGTTTCAAGGAACATTTGCAATCCGAGCTCACTGCCTTCTTCTCAATTCTGTTGAAGTTATATATTCTGGATGGAGCTAGACTTTTCCTTGTTGAGATGGGTCAACTGAGCTAAAATGAAATTCCTTTATAACAGGGAGAAGATCAGAAGAAGAAATGATTCTGAAAGAGACGACGTAGGGCAGAGGGGAAAACCGGAGCTGAGAGGTATGGCTGTGACCCGAGAAGGTCAGAACCAGTGGTTAAGCAGGGAGCAGGGAGAATGGCTTCCAAAAATCTGCCAGGATCCACCAAGCAACTTTCCAGTTTAGAGCAGGAAGGCAGAAGGGTCCAGGAAGGGTCCTGGTGAAATGCGGAATTGATAGAATAGATGAAATAATTGAAAGCTTGAAAAATAGTTGAAAATAGGATGAAGGCAAATCATGCAGGGTGGGAGTGGGGGGAGAGGTAGTCAGAAAATTTAGGAATAAACAAAAAGTTTTCAAAAAAAATGAAGCCAATAGAATGTTACATAATTTCAAGCAATCAAGGGAGTATACCAATATGTATTTTTTTTATATTTTGAAAAATAGCAGTGTTCACTATTGGGCCAGGCATCAAACACCCTGAGGATGTGATTATAATGTAAAGAAGTTTAGTGGTTCTTAACTTCTAGAGCCAAATCATGGATATAGCACACAGGACGTGGTTGTGGTGGCAGGACTGAATGCAAATGTTACTGACCTTGACATTGTATAAGTATAGATAATAGATACTACAACAGAGAGGGGGGAAGGTGAGGATGAGGTTCAGTTTTCTTCATCTGACAACAAAGGAGATGAAATAAAATTGGAGACTGTTAATGTACAAGAAATTGAAGTATAAACATTATTTAAAGTTAGAAAAGTGACTGATAGTAGAATTCAAATTATAACTATCAAACCTTAAGAGAAGAGGCCAAACTGAAACAGACTCACAAAGAAATAGAAAAACTATATTAGATCTATAACAAGTAAAGAGACAGAATTGGGTAGGTATTAGACAGGGTTCTCTAGAGAAACAGGATCAACAGGAGATATCTGTAAATATGAGATTTTATAAAAGTGTCTCATGCAACTGTGGGAATGAACAAGTTCAGATTCCATAGAGCAGGACACATGAGACCAAATTCCATAGGGCAGGCAGCGAGCTGGCAACTCTGTCGAAGGTCTTTGATGAACTCCCTGGGAGAGGGCGGCTAGCTGAAGAAGAGAAATTCCATAGGGTAAGGCTGTGAGCTGGCATTCTGATGAGGGTCTTCAACGAATTCCCAAGAAGAGGCTGGATGGCTGAAGAAGTGAAAGTTCTCTCTCTTCTCCCTGAAAAGTCTTCAGTTGATTGGTTTAAACCCAGCTGATTGAATTCTCATTGCGGAAGACATAGCCCTCATTGATTAATCAGCCACAGATGCAGCCAACTGACTGATGATATAATAAACCAGTCTTCTGGTTTACTAACCAGCCACAAACGTCCTTGCAGTAATGGTGAGGTTGGTGCTTGCTTGACCAGACACCTGGGCACCATCATCTACCCAAGTTGACACATGAACCTAACCGTCACAGGGTATCAAAAAATTCCAGCCAAGAAAAGCCCAAGCCCATATGGTTCCACTGGTGAATTCTACTGAACACATAAAGAAGAATTTATAACAATCCTTCCCAAACTCTTCCCAAAAAAATAAACCAGGAGGGAGCACTTCTTAACTCATTCTATGAGGCCTGTATTACCCTGATACCAAAGCAACACAAAGAGTTCCCAAGAAAATAAATTTGCATACCGGTATTCTTTATAATATAGATGCAAAAATTCTCAACATGATACTAGCAAATAGAACTCAGCAACATATAAAAAGGATTACATGGTCTAGTGAGATTTATCCCAAATAAAAATCAATCACCGTAATATACAGTATTAATAGAATAAAGGATAAAACCACATGATCTAGAATTGTGCCTAAGAGCCTCCTCCCAAATGCCTCTTTGTTGCTCAGATGTGGCCCTCTCTCTCTAGCTAAGCCAACTTGGCAGGTGAAATCACCGCCCTCCCCCCTACATGGGATCTGACACCCAGGGGAGTGAATCTCCCTGGCAAAGTGGAATATGACTCCCGGGGAGGACTCTCCACCTGGCATCATGGGATGGAGAACAACTTCTTGACCAAAAGAGGGATGTGAAAGGAAATGAAGTAAGTTTCAGTGCCTGAGAGATTATTCCAAGAGGAGCCAAGATGTCACTCTGGTGGGCAGTCTTACACACAATTTAGACAACCCTTTTTAGGTTCTAATGAATTGGAATAGCTAGCAGTAAATACCTGAAATTGCAACTGAGAACCCATGAATCTTAAAGACGATTGTATAAAAATAGAGATTCTGAGGGGTGACAATGTGATTGGGAGAGCCATATGGACCACACTCCCCTTTGTCTAGTTTATGGATGGCTGAGTAGAAAAATGGGGGAAGAAAAAAAAAGGCACCCAGTGTTCTTTTTTACTTTAATTGTTCTTTTTCACTTTAATTTTTATTCTTGTTATTTTTGTGTGTGTGGTAATGAAAATGTCAAAAATTAATTTTGGTGATGAACACACAACTATATAATAGTACTGTGAACAACTGAATGTACACTTTGTATTACTGCATGGTATGTGAATGTATCTGAATAAAATGACTAAAAATAAAATAAAATAAAGAGTTAATATAGAATGTGTGCTGATTTGAAACTATTATGTACCCCAGGAAAGACTATGTTCTTTAATGTTATCTTGTGAAGGCAGACTTCTTATGGGCAGGATGTTTTGATTAGGTTGTTTCCATGGAGGTGGGACCCACCCAATTGTGGGTGAGATCTTTTGCTTAGATTATTCCATGGAGGTACAACCCCTCACATTCAAGATGAGTCTGGTTAGTTTACTGGAGTCCTTAAGAGAACTCAGGGGCCATCACAGACTGAGATCTTGGAAATGTAGACAGAAAGACATCTGGAGATGCTAAGCTAAGAGACGATGCACAGAGTTTGCCCTGGAGAAACTGAGAGGACACCCAGATGCTCAGAGAGAAACACCCTGGGAGAACAACCAAGAATGCACCGGAGCTGAGAGAGAGAAGCTAAGAGCGACAGAAGCACAGACACATTTTGGAGAAAGCCATTTTGAAACCAGAACCTGGGAACAAAGTACCAGCAGATGCCAGCCACGTGCCTTCCCAGCTGACAGAAGTGTTCCAGACACCATAAGCCTTTCTTCAGTGAAGGTATCCCCTTGTTAATGCCTTAGTTTGAACACTTTTATGGCCTTAGAACTGTAAATTTGTAACCTAATAAATCCTCTTCGTAAAAGCCAAAAAAAACAAAAAACCAAAAACCACATGATGATCTCAATAGCTGCAGAAAAAGCATTTGACAAAATCCAATACTTGTTCACATTAGAAACACTCTACAAACCAAGAATAAAAGGGCACTGCCTCAACCTGACAAAGGCCACTGTTCTAGTTTGCTAATGCTGCCAGAATGCAAAACACCAGAAATGGATGGGCTTTTATAAAAGGGGGGTTATTTGGTTACAAAGTTACAGTCTTAAGGCCATAAAGTGTCCAAGGTAACACATCAGCAATCAGGTACCTTCACTGGAGGATGGCCAATGGTGTCCAGAAAACCTCTGTTAGCTGGGAAGGCACATGGCTGGTGTCTGCTCCAGAGTTCTGGTTTCAAAATGGCTTTCTCCCAGGACATTCCTCTCTAGGCTTCAGCTTCTCCCCAAAATGTCACTATCAGTTGCTCTTGGGGCATTTCTCCTCTCTTAGCATCTCTGGAGCAAAAGTCTGTTTCAAAGGCCGTCTCCAAAATGTCTCTGTAAACTGCAGTTCCTCTCTCAGTTCCTGTGCATTCTTGAAAGTGTTCCCCTTGGCTGTAGCAAGCTCACCCCCCCTGTTTGAGCGTATATAGTGCTCTAGTAAACTAATCAAGACCCATGCTGAATGGGCAGGGCCACAACTCCATGGAAATTATCCAATCAGAGTTATTACCCACAGTTCGGCAGGGTGCATTTCCATGAAAACAACGCAATCCAAACATTCCCACCAATTTGTCTGCCCCACAAGACTGCATCAAAGAACATGGCTTTTTCTGGGGGACACAACATGCCCAAACTGGCACAGCCACCTACCGAAAACCCACAGCTAAACCACACTTAATGGTAAAAGACTGCATGCTTCCCCCACTAAGATCGGAAATAAGACAAGGATATCCATTCATGTTACTTCTATTCAACCCATCGTAAATGGAGATTCTGGCCAGGGCAATTAAGTGAGAGAAAAAAAGTCACCTAGATTGCAAAAGAAGTAAAACCATGGCATGATCTTGAATAAAGAAATTCCTAAGATATCAACTAAAACTCTGTTGCAAATAATAAGCAAGTTCAGCAAGGCTACAGGATACAAGATCAATATACAAAAATCAATTGTATTTCTATACACTAGCTATAAACAATCAGAATATACAACTTAGAAAAGAATTCTATTTACAATAGCATCAAAAATGGAAAACTATAAAACATCATTGAAATAAAGAAGACAATAAGTGGAAAGACACCCCATGGTCAACGGTTGGAAGATTTAAGATTGTTAAGATGGCAATAGTTCCCAAATTGATTGACAGATTCAACACAATCCCTGTCAAAATACCAGCTGTCTTTTGGCAGCAATGGACAAGTTTATCCTAAAATTCATATGGAAATGCAAAGGACCCAGAAGAGCCAAGACAATCTTTAAAAAGAAGAGCAAAGTTGGAGGACTCAAACTTCCCAAATTCAACACTTACCATAAATCAAGACATTGCTAGTAACTGGTTTAGACATAGAGATCAATGGAATAGAATTGAGACTCCAAAAATAAACCCACACTCTTAACAATCAATTGACTCTAAACAGGGTGCCGAGATAATTCAACGAGGAAAGAACAGTTTTTTCAACAAATGGTGCTGGGACAACCAGATGTTTATAGGCCAAAGAATGAAGTTGGAAGTCTACCTCACACCATAGGCAAAAATTAACTCAAAATGGATCAGAGACCTAAATGTAAATGCTAAAACAATAAAAACCGTAGAAGAAAGCACAGTTGTTAAACACTTTTGTTCTTCAATGAACACCATCAAGGAAATGAAAAGACAACCCTCAGAACAGTAGAAAATATTTGCAAATCATATATCTGATAAGGGACTAGTATCTTACCACTCAACAATAAACCATTAATCTTATTTAAAAATGGGCAAAGTACTTGAATAGGCATTTCTCCAAAGACAGTCTACATGAAAATGTGCTTGAAATCTTTGGTAATTAGGGAACTGCAAATCAAAACTTCAAGGAGATACCACTTCACATCCACTGAGGCGACTGTAATAAAGATAGACAATAACAAGTGTTGGTGAGGATGTGGAGAAAGTAGAGCCCTTATACGTGGCTAGTGGAATCATAATATGGTGCAGCCACTTTAGAAAACAGTGTAGCAGTTTCTCAAAAGGTTAAACAAAGTGTTAGCATATCACCCACTCCTAACTATATACCCAAGTGAATGGAAAACATGCGTCCATGCCAAAACTTGTACACAAGTGTTCATAGTAGCATCTTCAAATAGCCCCAAAGTGGAAATAACCCAAATGCCCATCAATTGATAAATGGATAAACAAAATGTGGCATTCTATACAACGTAAGGTTATTTGGCCATAAAAAGGAATGAATTACTGATTTGTGCTACCACGATGAGCCTTAAAAACAATATGCTAAGTGAAAGAAGCCAGACACAAAAGACCACATATTATATGATTCCATGAATATGACACGTCCAAAATAGACAAATCCATTGTCTGTGTAGATTCATGATTGCTAAGAGTTGTGGGGAGGGAGGAATGGGGGTGACTGCTAATGGATATGAGGTTACCTTTGGGGAGAACGAAAATGTTCTGGATTTAAAGAGTGGTGTTGGTTGCACAATTCTGTGGACGTACTAAAACCACTGAATTGTACATTTTAAGAGGGCAAATTTTACAGCATGTGAATTATATCTCAATAAAGCTGTTAGTAGAAAAGAGAAGAGGTTAAGAAGGAAAAGGTAGGTATGGTACATAAGCTAAATCTTCATCTTTCTATCTAAGAGTCAGCAGATATTGTCCACAACTGATAAATCAAACTTCAGAGGTATAGTGTAGATCAGCAGAGAACTCCAAGACAACTGAAAAGAAAAGCAGTTAAACGAAGTTGGTCTCGGGGTAGGGGCCAGAGGGAGAAGCCATCAAGAAGCCAAAGTCTCCTTTCAACAGGACCACTTCTGGACTTTTTTGTGACTCTGTGTGTGCATTACTTCAATATAAAGTAAAAGAAAGAAATTCTTAAAACTGCAAGCATTTTTTCCAAAGCTCCTGGAGATTGAGGCGAGGGAAAAGGAAGCTTTGCAAGGCACTCTTGGGACCCGAAATGGAGTTTTTGGACAAAGTGTCTTCTAGAAAACTGTCCGTGCACTGAAACCTCATACCTGCGCCATGCCTGCAGCTGCCCACGGTGTCACCTGCTGAGATGAGCCAGGGGAAGGAAGGACTGAGGCAGATTTCTTTTCCACCCAGCTGGGAGATAGGAGAGTGATACTTTGTCAAAAACAGAACAGCAAAAAGAATTAGCTGTAAAATTAATTAAATGTCACGCACTCAGAAACACAGCAAAATGCGGACAAAAACATGGGCTAAGGTTTAGCAAACAGCACTCAACTCTCACAAACCTCTTTAGGGTCCCCTCCCCACATGCCAAGAAATTGGAGGTCCACGCCCTCCTTCGTGTCTTTCCATCCACTCCTCCAGCTTCCTCTGGGTTCTGTCTGTCACTTAGCTAACCCACGGCCTGGGGAGCGCTCCATTTGATCAAGTACTGGAAAAAAAAAAAAAGTGCTTCTAAAAAAGTGTCAAAGGTAATTTTGTCCCAGATCTTTCCCTCCGGGCCATGAACAAAATAGATTTGACTTTCTTACGTCGTGTGCCCCCCCTAAGAAGCATAAAAGAAAGGTTACACTGGCAGGCAGCTAGAAAAGAGTTTAATTAATCCCAAAGTGTGCACTTCATTTGGAAAGTGCATCACAAAAGAATCCTGTGTTTACTGAACTAGATTCTTAGGGCCATTATCCCTCCACCAATGGTGAGATTTTTCTGAGGGAGCCACATCCCTTGTGGTCCGGAAGGAACTGCCATTAAAAATAAGATCCACACGGGGAACAGTGATTGAAGATGCTGAGATGGCAGCACTTTCCCCTTGGCAGAGGTAATTGGCGTCCTGGCATTTGGGGAAACACATCTAAGCCCTGATCCTGTAAACGTCTCCATTCTCCTGGGTTGCTGGCGCCAAGCTGGCATTTGCCGTGCTGTTCCCATGAAGGAGCCAAGGGGTGATCTGCGTTTGGGGCACTCATAATTTGCTACCCTCCTTTAAATAAAGGGGGGGTGAAATTCACCTGGCATGTTACTTAAGAGTGTGTACACTTGAGCGGCATTTAGTACAGGTGCAGGGTTGTGTAGCCAACACCTGGCTACCCTTTTGTGAAGCAGATGCTACTCTGCCTTAGCAGACACGTACTGGGGCTAATCAGAAACCAGTTGTCTCAAAAACACAGTTTTGTTTTAATTTAGCATGACTTTTATCACTTGAGTGAAAGATAAAAATTAGAAGCTTAGGGCTTGTTCCATTAAAAAATAACATGGCATTTTGCTTTGTCGTAGGTGGGAGCATTCTTCCATCCCAAAGACGACTTAGAAATCAGGGGCAGGGGTCCCTCGGGGAGATCCGAGGGCAAGTTCTTCTGAAGACAAGGAGGGAGCAAATTTGCCCCACTCGTGAGTTATGACTGTGGTTTTCTGGCGAACATTAAGGAGGAAGGAACTAAAAATACTTCTCGGCCACTCTGCCAAAACTCCACAGTGCTCGGAACGTACCAGGCCAACATGTTGAAGCACTTTCGGAGTGAGAGCCGACCCAACACTAAGGTCAAAGCCACCTCACGCCCTCCCCTTGGCCTCTCGCCGCCGCTGGTGCCTGGGAGGAGGGTCGAGGTGTCCAGCCCTGCGCCTGGTCAGCAGCCGGCCCACGGCCCCCAGAGGCCAGGCGGCAGGAGGCCCCGGCCAGGCCCCCAGAAGGGTCAGCCACAGGGACGCCTCCCCTCACCCTCCAATCACTGCCAGGAAGTGCCTCTTCTGCAGGTATGGGGTGGGGCCTGGGATCCTGCATTTCTAACAAGTTCCCAGGTGATGCCACAGCTGCTTAGCCCACGGGCCACACTTGGAGGAATGACATAAAGGCCACCCAGCACTGAGGGAACTTGAGGTGGGGTCTGCGGGTTGAAGATAAGGACAGCAGACGGCTTGCATGTGTGAGGTGTGGGATTGGGGGCTGAAGAGCATTTTCTGAATCCTGGCTGTGCCTTGCCTTGCAGGCTGCAATGGAGCCAAAGGCCCATGACTTCGTATCAGTTAACGTGGGAGAATGTTACTCAGCTCGGGCACTGCTCAGGACCCCAGGTGGGTTTGGGGAGTGACAGGCACCCTCTAACCCCTGGGAAGGAGTGTGTCACTGCAGAAAGGGCAGACACTGACCCAGACAGACAAGCCTAAGAGTTTGACAAACCTGAGTTCAAATCCTAGCTGTTCCACCACCAGCCTTGTGACATTGGGCAGGTCATTCTGACCCTCGGGTTCCTTATTTGTAGGCTGGGACTCATAAGAGTCCCTTTCCGTGGCAGACGTCTGGCAGCCCCCTAATGGCCTCCATTCCCCAGAGGCTGTGAATATGTCCCTTTCTATGACAAAAGGGACCTAGCAGGAGTAATGGAGCTAAAGATCCTGAGATGGGGGGATTACCCTGGGCTACCCTGTTGGGCTCAATATAATGACAGGGTCCTTAGAAGGGAAAGAAGGAGGCAAGAGGGTCCGAGTCAGAGAAGATATGATGACAGCAGAAGCCAGAGAGAGAGCTTGGAAGAGGCTACACTGCTGGCTTTGAAGATGGAGGAAGGGGCCACAAGCCAAGGGATGCAGACGGTTTCCGTGGCTGCAAAAGGCAAGGAAACAGATGCTCCCAGATAGCCTCCGGAAGGATCGCAGCTCTGCCCACCCCTTGAGTTCAGCCCCATAGCACCCATTTCCTCCAGAACTGTGAGCTAATAAATTTGGGTTGTTTTAGGCCACCAAGTTTGTGGTAATGGGTTATAGTAGCCATAGGAAACATACATGTTCCCACAGGACTGTATAAAGACTGATGGAAGTCATGTATGCACAGCTCCCAGCCCGATGCCTGACACGCAGCGAGCTTAGCTCAGACCTCTGTGTGGAAGGCACAGCAGGGACATCCTGCTTTATTGCTGTCTCTAAAATAGCCACTGCCCTGGCAGGTGGCCACCCCTCCTCAACTTGCTGCAGGAGCAGCCAGGGTTTCTCAAAGCGAAGAAGCTCTTTGCTAAACTGTAACCAGGGACTTCCTGCTCCCATAGGCTATAGATGATGCTGAAGTCTACAAAGGGAAGGCTCAGAACTGTTGGTGAAACACATGGGGGACAACATCCCAACTGGCAGCACGCTCTTTCCTTCAACTAAGAATTAAAGTCCGCTTTTAAAAAAAAAATCCCTAAACCTCCATGGAAACGTCACAAAGAAATGCCATTTCAGGGCCAGAGAGGAAAGCATGGGAGCTCTGATGGCCGCAGTCACTGTTTCAGGTTGATGCAGTCATTGTTTCAGGTTGATGCAATATGGGGCAGACAGGAATGGAGCCTCCAGGGAAGGAAGCAGTAACAGAGGCTGGAGCTGTCTGGTCCTATGCTGACCGAGATCTTGCTCGGCTCCGCTTTTCCCAAACCTGGACCCAGGCCAGGGCATAATGTATTATAACTGTATAGTAAGTTATTCAGATTATGATCATTTCAGTAACCATTTTTTATGAGAAAATAAATTTTAAGTAATAGCATTTTAAACTTTTTATGGTTACATTTGTCATGTGACCTGGGACAAGGTATATTTTTGCACTAAAATGGGACACATTAATTATCTCCAAAGTAACACTCGCTCGGTAACAACATCAGCAGGAAGACAGGACGGCCAAGTCATGGGAGCCCACAGTAGCGGGACAAACACACACAGGAAGGAGAGAGGTAGGGCAATTTGGCCCATGGGTCAAAGATTGGTCCCCGAAAGACAGAGGAAGCTTCTGAGCAGGGCAGTGGATGTAATTCAAGCCTGGCAAACATAGTGGTTCTTGTCTTTTTAAACTTAACTGTTGCTTTGCTTATTTGTTTAGCAGGAAAACAATTTCACATTTGAACTTCAACTGGCCATGTTACTTCCCCAAACTCCTGGAAATGGAAATGAGTTCTCTACCCCTCTCCGTATTCTATGGGGGCCCAGAGTGTCTGAGCAGAGCTGCTCCCTGTACGGTATCAGCATCTGGCTGCAGGCAGGTGGGTTGTCAGAGCAGGTGGTTTCCTGACAGGGAGACCTGTGACACTAGAGAGAGACCCACAGGGTATCTTCTGTCCCTGCTGAGAGGAAGGGGGAAAGGGCCAGGGGGCTTACAAATGATAATAAATAATGCTTTATTTTGTGCTATGCAGTTTGTTCAACTCCTTTTCCGATCATTCCATCACTCGCCCGGGACTGGCTATATAATTTGTGGGGCAGGGTGCAAAATGAAATGCAGGCCGTGGCTAAGCAGCAATTAAGGATTTCAAGACGATGACAGCAGAGCATCAAATCAGATGCTGAGCCATGTGCAACTGCCAGGCTGCACATCTGTGGAGCAGTCCTGCTCCCACGGGACTTTTGGAATTGACCCCTGGAAGCTCCCAGGCTAGACATCGCCTGCCCTGCCCACAGACAATGCCCCTCCCCCCTGCAGTGCTTCCAGCTGCAAGTGACAAAAACCCTATGTAGACTTAATAAGGGAATTTCCTAGATCACATGACTGAAGTTCCAGAGAAAGGGTAAGCTTTGGGGCCTATCTGATTGTACCGGTTTGTATATATTATGTCCCCCAGAAAAAGCTATATTCTTTGATGCAATCCTGAGGGGGCAGATTGATTAATCTTTTTGATTAGGGTGTGACATCTTGATTGGCTGTTTCCATGGAGATATGACCCACCCAACTGTGGGTAATACCTTTGATTAGATTATTTCCGTGGAGGTATGGACCCTGCCCATTCAGGGTGGGTCTTGATTTAATCACTGGAGTCCTATAAAAGAGCCCACAAACAGGAGTTCATTGCTGCAGCTAAGAGACACATTTTGGAGACAGCCATTGAAAGCAGACTTTTGCTGACATTTTGGAGAAGGTAAGAGAGGACAAAACACCCAAGAGGAACATTTTGAAGAACACACAGGAGCTGAGAGAGGAGCTGGAACACAACCTGGGATCAGCAGACACCAGCTACATGCCTTCCCATTCAACAGATGTTTTCTGGATGCCATTGGCCTTCCTTCAGTGAATGTATATTCATGTTGATGTCTTAGTTTGGCCATTTTCTTGGCCTTCAGATTGTAAATTTGTAACCCTGTTCTGGTTTGCTAATGTTGCTTTTTCGCAAAACACCAGAAATGGATCAGCTTTTATAAAGGGGGCTTATTTGGTTACAAAGTTACAGTCTTAAGGCCATAAAGTGTCCAAGGTAAGTCATTAACAATCAGATGCCTTCACTGGAGGATGGCCAATGGTGTCCGGAAAACCTCTGTCAGCTGTGAAGGCACGTGGCTGGCGTCTGCTTGTCCTTTGCTTTTGGGTTGTGTTTCAACATGGCCTTCTCCAAAATGCCTGCATCAGCTTCTAACAGCCATCTTCAAAATGTCTGTCTCAGCTCCTGTGCATTCTTCAATGTGTCCCTCTTGGCTGTAGCTCTTCTTCAAGATGTCACTCTCAGTTGCTCTGAGGTCCTTGTCTGTGAACTCCTCTATACAATTTCAGTGATCCAATAAACACCCACCTTGAATGGAGGAGGTAACACCTCCATGGAAATTATCCAATCAAATGTTTCACCCATTAATTGAGTCACATCTCCATGGAACACTCAATCAAAGATTCCAACCTAATCAACATGTATATGTCTGCCCCCAAAAGATTGTATCAGAAATAATGGTGTTTTGGGGGACATAATTCATCCAAACTGGCACACCTCCTTTATAAAAGCCAGTCCATTTCTGGTGTTTTTCATGACGGCAGCATTGACAAACCAGAACGCTGATGCATTGGCTCTGGCTCAGTTTCCCTGGGATGTCCCAGTTTCTGCCCTCTTCAGGGTGCTGGCATTTTCCTCTGGGCAGAAGCAAGATGGCAGCACCATGGGCCCCACCATCTGTGCTCAAGAGTGTCCAGAGGAAAGAGACCCCGAGGCTCTCTCTGAAGGGCGAGGTCATTTCCTTCCCAGCACTTCCCTGCATCTGGGCCTTGGTGAAGTGTCACATTGGTATATAACCCATCCGTGAACCAATGCCTTGCTAGCTCCAGCTAGCCAGAGAGGGTTGAATGGCCTTGACTGGCTTCAGCAGCCCCCTCTCCACCCAGCTGAAGTCAAGCCCCCAAAGCACATTGGGGCTACACCAGGGCGTTGAAGGGGCTCCTCTAAATAACTGCCCCCATGCCCTGTCCACATCCCTCGGTGAAGAGCTGCCTGTGGGCAGCACACGGCATTGACCTCTAGCCATCCTTGACTGGACCATGGACACCCTGACCCAGGCACAGGCAATCCGTCGGCAATGGTGCCCTGTATAGAGAGATGAGCTGGACCCATCAGATTCTTGCTCTGGGGAATGTGAAGGAAGACGTATAGGACAGTGAGAATGGGGCAGTTCATGTTGCAAGTAGAAGTTTCAACATTACAATGTAGAGACAGAATCCAGAGAGGCCATAGCAGGCCTCGTGCGTCTGAAGTTATGAGGGAGAAGAAATCACAGAGAAAAGATGTGGACTAAAAGTGGAGAAGCAGAGGGAGAGAGTGGGGCTAGAGGAGTAAGGGTAGCGCAGCTGGCATGTGTGAATGGCAGATCTGCAGAGTAAAACCCACAAACCCCTGCTCCTGGGGTTCAGAGTAGCCTCCCAATCCCAGTTGCTGTAATTCCTACATTTGCAAGTCCGGCTTTCCTGGGGTTCCTGTCCCTCTCCATGCCCACCCCCTTTCCTTGAGTGCCTTTTCCTTGCACCCAGAAAGGCCCCATCTCAAACAAGGGATGTGAGATTGAACTGCAGTTGTCAGCTGAGCCGGAGGAGAGAAATACAAGAAAATCGCTGTACGTTCATTCAACAGATACTGAGAACGCCAGGTCCCGGGCCACGCTGCCCGGCTTTGGGGATCCAACAACAATGAACTGTCATCCCTCTCAAGGACTTCCCAGTGGTGCTGCAGGAGAAGGGAGAGGACAGACAAACAGGTACACAAGTAATTATACTGTGACGTGAGAAGCATGACGGGGAGAGAAAGGAAATGACTGAGAAGATTCCCAAACCCCAACAACCTCAGAGGAAACTCTCCAGAGCTTAAGCCACACTCACAATTTATGTTTTGAGTGCAATGAGATGCAAATGTTTGATCATAAACAAGCATATGGCAAATTTATTTCAGTTCCCCTCCCCACTGCTGATGCTTGATTTGTAATCCTTCTGCCCCCATTAAAAAGAATTAAAAACAAACAAGCAAGGTTTCTACCCAGAGCTTTATGCATATTAATTCTTTGCAGCGAAGCCCACAAGAGCCCAGCTTCCGTTCACTGAGAACTGTGATAACAAAGGCAATATCCCTAGTAACTGATCAGAAACCCAGGAAACCTATGACAAATTTCTGATGTAACAGGGTAATCAGAGTAAATGATACTGATTACGAATCTAGTTACGGAATCTTAGGAGAAAAAGAATTATAGCTTCCGAGAGGATGAGGGAGGTCACATTTCAACATAACATCCATCTGCGTCAGGATAAGTAACCTCACCTTGATTCCAAGGAAATTTCCTTTTTCTCTGAAAACATACAGAGATCTGAACTGGGAAACTTGTGTGTTGGCAGGTTGGGGAGCAGGCAAGGAGGCAAAGCGTGTGCATTCTTACGGGGAAGATTTATCTGTGCTTTCCTACTTCTCTTAAACCAGGGGCATTCAAGACAGCCAGTGTGGATTCACCGGTCGATATTGAATATTCAAAGCCTAGTTTAAGAAAGTAATAAGTCCCATGAGTGAGGGATCCTTTGGCCAGGTCTATGAAGACAAATTGTCCCAGGAAATTTGCTCCAAACTTTGGAGAAGGATCTTAGCTTAGCTCTCAGAGCCAAGGGAGAGTCATAGTTTCACGAACAAGGCCATTGTTGACGGTGGGATTTGATGGTTTGACAGTCTCCAACCTAGTGACGTTTCTCTTGCTGTGTCCAGTGTGGTCAGTGGCAAGGGGGTGGTGTAAACTGCATCCCCAGGCATAGGAGGGTAGCTCTTGAAACCCACCTCTTCGTCTTTCTTGCCTGTGTCTCTATTGAATACTGGACATAATTAAGATCTTCTTCTCCTGCCTCCTTGAGACCTTGCTAACATGTAAGATATGCCATCAACTCCTGAAAGAAATAGCACTGCCTAAATCATGAAGACTGAAATTTAATTTTTATGTTACGATAGAAAAAGCAGGCTTGAGAAGATGGCCTGAGGTCAGCCAAAAGAACCAGGAATTGATTTCTTCGTGAAGTCCTTGTTCAACAAATTGCTGACCAGATGTGACTTGGCCAGTGTCCACATCTGTACCAGAGAATCCAAACAGTCATGCTCCCCTACTTGGAAAACAGATTAATAACATGGCAAGCGGTGATTACATTAGCAGCGTAACAGCTGCCCGTCTGATGAATCGGAATGGGCAGTAGTACATGGAAGTTACATTTTCGGAGTCAATGAGTTTTGATAATTGAGTTTATCCCTCGCAATGAGTACAGTTCTAGGAAATCTAGATAAAAGCATTACGGGCTTTTTTTTGCTCAAGTGTTTCCTGAGCAAGGACCATTAGCTTCGTATGACTTTTGTGGACATTTCATTGTCATTACATCACTGATGGAAATTTGGATGGTGCTTTCCAACATGATTTCCATGCCACAGTGCCCTTTCTTAACAATATGTGGAAAAACAAACAAATCATGCAGAAAGGGGTCAGGCAGCCCTGCTTGAAGTGGGCATGAGGGGCTGATTCTTCTCCCCTCATCACCTACCCCACACCCCATACACCCAGTGGCTCCTGGAGAAGGATCGTGGTTTGAAAACCAGTGCACACGATAAACCTCCGTGTCAGTTTCCTAATTACTGAAATTTCACTGAGGCTTCAGGGAAGTGTTGGACTGGGATTGCTTTTGGATCTGCACAGGTGGGGAAGGAGGTGAAAGCTTTCTAGACAGAGGACTCAACTGGGGCAAAGGGGCAGGGACAGGAGGGACCTGGAGTAGGGGGTAAAGAGCTTGGGAGTCAACCAGATCAGGGCCAACTGGGAAGGAAGAAAAGGGGCGGGAAACCTGGGTTATGGGTTGAACTGTGTCCCCCCAAAACACATATTGAAGTCCTCACCCAGGACCTCAGAAGGTGACCTTATTTGGAATTAGTTAAGGCGAGGTCACACTGGAGCAGAGTGGACCCCGAATCTAGTATGTCTGGTGTCCTTATAAGAATAAAGGACGTAGACACAGGGAGAGGCCATGTGCCAATCAACGGGCTGCGTCTTGAGCCCAGAGATGCCGAGGGTGGCCAGCAACCCCCGCGAGCTGGCGGAGGCAAGGAAGGATCTTCCCCAGCAGGTTTCGGAGGGAGCAGGGCCCTGCTCATGCCTCGGTTTCAGACTTCCAGCTGCCAAAACCAGGAGGCAATAAACGTCTTGTTTTAAGCCACCTAAAGCATGACACTTGGTCATAGCAGCCCTGCATGACTAAGACTCGGATGCAGCGAGCGTGTGGAAGATCTTGCTTATCAAGCTAAGAAATCTGGGCTTTGTCCTGTGGTCACTGGTTTCCGTGACGGTGGACATTGGGTTGTTGGGTTTTGTTTTGTTTGTTTTAAGCTTTTTAAAAAATTTATTTAATCATCTAGCAACAGTGCAGACTAAATCGGTTAGCTGCAGGCACCGCGTGGAAGTAGAAGGGGTGGGACGGGAGCGAAGCATGCAGGCAGGGGGACTGCTGGATTGTGATAAAACAGCACATGTGCAGTAAGCAGAGAGCAATAAATGGGGTCTGTAATTAAATGCTGGCTGGGATGGTGCAATCCAGAAGTATCCCGGAGTTCAGGGAGGGGGCAGGCAAGAGGGGCCTTGTGGAGGGTTGGGCCTGGCAAGGTGGGTAGGTTTTGGAAAGGAGACTGGAGGGAGGGTGTGAACTAACAAAGGCAAAGACAGAGCCCAGAAGACTGGAGCTAGTTTGCAAACCCCCATGTGGACATCTGGACAGGACTGTGCTGCTGGGGTCTTCTCAGGCAAGCTGGGGGATTAGGAAGAAGCTGCTCACAGAAGAGAATTTAAATAGGACGGGCTGCCCTTGTATCTTAATCGATCCTGAAGAAAGCACCCAGAAGTGATGCTGAGAACGCCAAGCAGCATAAAAGAACATTTCCCTCGCAGTGTGTGCGTGTGGTTT